>JAULBU010010391.1:0-24188 GCA_032358235.1 Odonthalia washingtoniensis
ATGTGCTGCATCCTGGCGTGATCATTTTTCTCGCGATTCCGCAGGACATTGGCGTTCCCACTCTTCACAATTGCGCACGATGTTTGGTGCGAGTCTCCGCAATTGTTATCCATTCTCTTCGGCACAGCGCGCATAAAGCCACGCGATTCCGCTGTCCTTTACGTCCATTTATCGTCGTCATAGCGTACAGGTTGCGCGAGAATCTCTTCAACCTTCATCTATTCTACATGTCAACTTGTGCATGTGGCCGCACACTTACAGTGTCATGTACGTCCATTGGTATTCCTTATCTCGAGTCTGTTTGCGCGCGAACCTCTTTGACTTCCATCCATGCTCCATGTCACAGCACGTAAGAGGCTGCGCGATACCACTGTCCTGTACCTCCATTGATCATCGTTATCGCGTACCTGCTTGTGTGCTATCTCGTCTTGCATCGCCTTCTTGTGCATGTAGCAGAAAACGTTTTGAGATGGGGGTGTTGGGTAGACTGCGTCTCCCCATTTTTCGTGCTCATTCGCACGCGATTGTCCTTCTGTGATCTCTGGTATGTACGTGTCTCTCGAGTACAGAGGATGGTTCTACGTAATGTGGTGCACATGTTGCCCAGCAGGTGGCATCATCTTTTAGGCGACCGTGTGCGCGTGATGGCCGATTATTTTGGACGTATGCATGAAGGGCTCGAATGAATGGGTTTACATATGCGCCGAAATAACAGCCCACAAAATATCAGGATATGAGCTCCTTGAAATATGGCTGCAGCGCTCCCACGTTGGGTCATACGGTCCATCTCAACGGACGCGGAACTCAAAAGCCTGCGTCGAGGTTTTCATGATCTTAGAGAGATTCAACGACCCACGTGTCCTCTTTGGTCAATATTTCTGCCATGTCTTGAACGGTCACTACGGATGGATGGCTTATGGAGGCATCCCTTTCAGGAGAAGTGCGGGAGTAACGATTTCTAATTCTGACGCGTTCAAAGATCATGCCACATTGTACGAACACCATTTGGGATGCTGCTTGCAGTACACGATAGGGTCACTCGACGGTATGTTGTGACAAAAAGCATAAGTATTATGTTTGTTGTGGGTACCGCCGTCCGGGTCGAAGAGACTCAACCCCCAGGATGCGGTTTGTGACGAATCCGATGTACCTGCTTGTCGAAATGACGTTCGTAAGTGCGTGGGAATTTTGAAGCGTTGCTCAAGCCCTGTACATGGTCACTTGTAAGCGTTCTGCGAACGAAAGCCGCTGCAATCCTGGATCGGAATGCAGCAGCACGTCTGTGGTGGCTGTGCATGGGGTTGATAACCGTCTGAATGCAAGCTTGAACGGCCACGTTCCGGTCGTTAGGTGTACATGCATGCTATATGCATACGTTAATGTCGGCGCGTACATGTCCCAGTCTTGGGAGTTTCCGTCTACATAACAACGAATCATGGCTACGATCGTGCGGTTATACAGCTTTCTTTGGCTATTGGTCTGGGGCGGGACGCACTTGTGAACTTGTTGGACACCGCCAGGATCTGGAATGTTCCTGAAGGAATTTGGACGAGAACTGTGGTCCATTGTCAGTGATCGTTTCTTTGGGTATACCGAACATTTACATCCATTGTCGGCAGAAGACAATCGCTATCACGTACGACGTCTTTTTAAAGAGTCATACGTCTTGGGTTAGCTTCATAAAGCAGTCAGTGATGACGAGTATATATTTGTTACGGGCTTTGTTGGCGGGTAGGGTTCCCAACAAGTCCATCGCGATTCACTCCAATGGCATCGTTGCCACAAAGAGTTGAATCAGGTTCGAATGATGGATGGCAGAGGCAGTTCTTCGCACAATGCGAATCGTATCGTACCGTCCCTAATACGTCAGCGACTATTTCGGACCAATAATACGTGCGATGAAGTGTGTCGATTAGTCTTTTTTGGTCGGAATGGCCGCCCAGGACGGCGTGGTGCGCCATGTGACGGAGGCACTGTTGGAGCGCTCTTGTAACGACGATTTGGGTCAGCCCCGGTTTCGAGGGGGTCTTCGTCGCAATGAAAAGTCATCCCTTTGGAAAATGTGGGTTCCAACGATCCGCAGTCGATGGTTGATTGGCACAAAGAATCCGATCTTTTGCCCTCGATTAATTCCTCGAGTATAATAGGGAAGGAGAAGTCGCCCCAGGACAAAGTGGAAGGATTTGGAATGGTATTCACCGTGAACAACTCTAGTTCATAGAAAGTCTTAAGATCTAAGATTTTCGTCATGGCTGAGTTGATGGCATCAAGATTTAAGTCTGATAAATTGGCACCCGCGATATGTTGCGTGGACGTGGTGGCGGGGCTTTTTTATCCTTTTAGGGTTGGTGAGGATTCCGTCCGTCTGCTCTACCGTGGTGTCACCACCTGGAATCCGTCCTCGAACATGGGGATGCCATCGTCAAAAAGCAACTTTTAGTCATCGGTTGTCACGAGTGGCGTGAGGAGGCCGGATACGGCGTCTGCTTCTTAGTGCACTCGCCATGGCTGGTGTACGATTTGGAAATCGTATGGCACAAGTCTTTGGCACCACCGCGTAATCCATCCCGTCGGGCATTTTATGGAGAGCATCAAATTGAGAGCGTGTTATCAGAACGTACGGTAAATAGTTAGCAATCTATGTAGAGCCGGGGGTAGTTATCACCTATACCACGGAAAGACATTTTCATTCCGTGCCAAAGTATTTATGCTCCGTCTTTGCCAGGTAATGAGACCATTACCCGATGGTTTCCCAGGAAAACGGTGTACCGTATTCCTGTTGTTGTCAGAGTATTGCACCGATCTGATGAGTAGAATCATCGGTGTAAATCATGAACGGCCGATCTAACAGTCGGAGTGCTAGGACCGGGGAAGAGATCAACCTCTTTTTCGGGGTGTTGAAGGAGCACATCTGGGTGTCCGCCGGGACCCCAATGGACGTCAGTCTTCTTGAAGAGCATGCCGTGGAGGGGGTGTTGCAGTATCTTTCTAGTCTGGGCGAATTGTCCGATGTTCGTCTACTACACGTGTCACCCCTTCGCTTGTCTTACTTTTGATTTTCTAGTTTTTTAATATGCGGATTGCAGTTCCCTGTTTCAGTATCCTCTACCCCGTTATCCTTCGTGGCGCACGGTTTATCGTCGAGTCCTGACTCGCCAAGTGGTTGGATCGTCGTTTGCGTACTTCGAGACATCGATTAGCCGATTAGTGGTGAATCATCTAGCCCTGTTCGAAGCCGGCCATCACGTGCAACCTAACTTGCGACGAACGTCCCACATTTCAGTGGCACCACGTGCTTTGTTGGCGTAACAGTCATTTTTATTGATTGTCCTTTCTGGAAGATTCCGTGGTGTTGATGGATTTTAGTACTTGATTACTTTTTGTTTATTCTCCCCCTCAAGCTGTCGGTTCGTCATATATATAACATATATTATGCGCCAGAACTCAGCCTTCTCACCACCGTAGTGGTCTGAAATTACACGTGGATGACCACTGTACATTACAGTACATTTCTGCAATTGTGCACAGTAAGTCGTGCACGTTTGGTGTAATACCTTATTACACAACCCGGATACAGTGTGTTCATTCAGGTATCACGAAGAGTAGATTGACACGTATTTTTGCACTCCGCTCTTGGTGTAGTGCAAATCCATGTATATCGACACGTATCTACCATGTACTCCACAAAATATGATCACTGTCAGTCTCCATTCTTCTACAGCTTAACCTAACTCTCGAGTTGACCCTCCTCCTTTTTCTTTCTCCTCATCTTCCTTCTTTTGTGCGATCGAACGATTAGTCAAAAGTTCAACAGCTGTTCCATCTTGGCAAAACCATGGATGGATATCTGATACACATTACACGACCCGAGAAATGTTCGGACTTGCGTGATGCCCTGTGGGAAGACGGCGTTTCGGATGCCGCTAGTGACGTCCGAGGCGATGGATAGCTTCCCAAGTAGAAGTTTGTGGCTATCATAATTGACATCGTGCTTGAAAAGCGCGTACTTACGCACATTTTCGAGATTACAGTTGCGAAAAAAAGGTTCAGGACGTCTTCGTCGTCCTGCACGTGCTCCTCCAGGTACCTGGAGAAGATGATCACATTGTCGAGATATAACAAGTATTTTCCATCGTACGGGAGCCCTGATAATGTCCAGCGCGCGTTGTAACGTGACCGCGCCTGGCGGAGACCGAAGGGAATTCGCCTGTATATGAACACGCCACAATTGTGAAAGTAAATGGTCAAGGTCGTCTTGTTCCTATCCTGTGGGCCGAGAGGCATTTTCCATTAGCCGCTGTTTGCGTTGAGGGAAGTGAAGACCGTCATCTCGCCTAATCTGTCGATAGAATCATCCAGACTAGGTATTGGACATGTGTCGGGGATAGTGGCGCTGTTAAGGCGGGGTTATTTGGCACAGAAGCGCAGCGACCCATTGTTTTTGGGAGTCAACACAATGGCCTTCATAATTCGCTCTGGGCAGGTGCGATGACGCCGGCAGATAATTCTGACTGTATGTGGTCATCCAGGATCGCACGGGACTTCTGTCGCACCCTGTACGGCTGCTGATGGATGGGTCGCATAATTAGTTTCAACTCGATCGTATTCAAGGTAACCATAGGTCTTCCAAGGCAGCCGTTCCACATGGTGTGAGGTTTCTCCAACATGAATATAATTCGTCCTCGAACGCTGAAGTCGTTACCGTGTGTACTGTCGACGGTGATGCGCTAGTCGCGGCCGGATCTGGATGCCAGCCAGAAATATATATTCAAGCTCCACTCAAGGAACCAACAGGCCAGTGGCTTGCTGGTTCCTTTAGTGGAGCTTGTATGATTGATTCTTCCACCATTTCCGCTGGAGAAAACGTGGGTTCGTCAGGCGAGTCCGCCTCCTACTTCCGTGGGTTGGCGTCATAAGGAGACCTCAGCTAGACATGGGATTCACCGACGCGATTTAGTCGGTGCCAGGTCCAGTGGTTGAGATAAGTAGAGTGGAATGTACTGCGTACACCACGATCATATTTTTAGAATCGGGATGGGGGCTGTTGGCGATGTTGGAGACGAGAATCTAGAAGGGTTATTTTCGACTCACCTCATGCGTCCCGTTAGCCAAGAAAAGTCCTTCGCGTGAGCAAGGAATTCGTTGGCTCGATGTGAATCGTACCGTTGATCCCCATGACAATCCGGACGTACGCTTGTGACATCTCGGAGATGGTGGGGGGATTGAATATCAGGATGTTGTTCCGCGTTGGTGGAAGTGGCTTGCATGCTGAAATTGAATCCCTCTCGTCTTATTCCGTGGGCTTGGTGTTATGACTGAGAATTGGGATCATCCCTTACATCAACTCAATGGTTTCCGCTATGCAGCGTATGACTTGAACAAATTGGAATAGGAACGTTGTTTCTCTCAGTAGATCACACGCCAAGGTGGGCGCGACATGGAAGCGACAAACATACGTTGGTTTTCCCAGTGGGATCCGAAGTGGGAGTGGGCCCAGCAGGCGTAACTCGTTGCCGTTCTAGTCCCCAAGTTTGGGTAGTGTTGTGTTGAAAATGAAGGGAGCACCACATGTAGTGGAAGGGCGGAATGTTTAACAATGTTGCAAGCCACACCGGTTTTCAAAACGGTGCAGGTTTGGAGAATCGTCTTCGATTCCATACAGATCAACACTGTGACCAAGTAAAACGAGGACGACAAGATGTGCGGCTCGTTTTGTTTCGAGGGCTGTACAAGGATCTCCTTGGAAGGTTCCTTGAAGATGACGATAGCCCAACCCGTTAAAGAGGGTCTGAATCAATCACCATGCTTCGGGATTTTGGATTGTAGTTGGCGGTGCACTGCCGGTCGTCGTTGTTGATGGCCGGAACAACGCCCTGCACTTCTAGATTCGTTTATTAACGTGGTGCGTCGCACGAGTGCTTAGTTAGAAGAAATTCTGGGAGTGAACTTGGGTTCAGAAGACATTGGTCGAACAACTACTGTCCGGAGTCGTTTCCTGGGTCTTCGGTATCCGTGCCTGGAACGGCGGTGGAGTCCATGGCCGGTTCCAATATGAGGAAGGTGGGATGTAACTATGATAGTTACAGTACGATAGTCATCCTAGTTGCACCCATTCCCTCGCTAAATATTACCACCATACCAACCACAGGTCGCAGTATCATCAAAGGGGTCTGTGATTTTGGCCCACGTCTGAGGACGTCCCCGCCTGGTGGTCAGTGGGGAGGAAGCGACGTTAGCTACCACGGGTGTGGAGTCCATGGAATTCGCTGGCCATAGTTCGATAATCGGTTGTAGGGAAGGATAGGAGAAGGGTTTCCCTCCACCTTTGATATAAGCAGGACTGCCAGTGCGGCCCTTCTGGTCCTGGGCGCTGCCGTAGATGGTGTGGTCGGCGGGACTTTGGCGTTATGTTTAGTTTAGCGTGGTGCACATGGCGGTGGCAATAATGCCGCACCTTTCGACCATGTGTTTTACTGACTGGAAATATTGAGCATTTGGAAGCGTAAGCTGAAAAAGGTGGGTTTGGAGTAGCTAACCATTACAAGGTTCCAAACCCTAGAAAAAGTTGTTTATGAGATCCGTTGGACGAAAAACGTGGTATCAACGGTCAGACTCCTCATCCATCTGTGCTGCATATTCGTCGACCGACTCGTGCGTGCGTTGCTGCGCATCGGAAATAACTCAACGCTCGACATGACACGTTTCGTCTGTGACTAATCGCTCCAAAAGGTCATGAAAGACATAAGGAAATGGTACCCTGAGGCGGGTGATTTATGTGGAGCATCTAGGCCGGATGTTCGAGTCGTATAAAGATCAAGCGTAGTCGGATCAGTAAGAGGTTAGGGTGTGCACTGTGGCACCCTCGCTCACGGCGCAGGAGTTAAACGGCCACATGAGTTTGGAGAGGAATGCGAACACGAGCATTCCATCGAAGCTAGAGAAAGATCGGATGGATGGGAAAGGAGCATCTATTTTTTGTTTTAATACATGTAGGTTTCTGTATTCATTGTCCGTTATTTCGACAGCCTTGCTGTCTACACGATAAGTTCGGTAGTCTAAGCGATTACGGAAAGCTTCCACCATGGTTGTTAATGGTGGGATACCAGGCCGGTAGTTGCCGAGGTGCAGTAGCAGCAAGTCAGCCTCCACTTTATCGTCCAAAGGCGTTGTCGTGTCCGCATCTGTGATGAGCACATGTGGATTGTTCGGGGCCCGCCTGGTTTCCAGTAGCCCGAATAGTTCGGCAACGGGAAGGGTGTCGCCTTCTGGGGAGACTAGATCATCATGAAGAAGTCCGGGATAGCAGAGGATGCCGCCGTGGGGGATGCTTAAAACGGCGTCGGCTGTGATGCTGACGCCGACTGTAGTTACGTAGTTCCCCAGGTAGGTAGATTTTCCAACAAGGCGAGTCGATGACATGTGTCGACGACCTTCGTTGAGAGATCAACAAATTTAGTCGTAATCTGGAGACTGTGTCGGTGAGTTTCTCCAGTTGGATAAACTCCGAAACTCGAGGCACTGTAAATAACTAAAAGTTTCGTCATTGTGTCCATCTCGGACTCGAGTTGGTGCACTGAAGTATTTATGGATTCGATGCGACCAAAACTCATCTCATCCACCGTGTTACAACTCCGTTTGCAAATTTGTATCTAAAAGGTGAAGTTCCGTATCTAGCTCGTCGACGCACCGCGCCAGGTCCGCGTACAAGCGATAAATTATTGGGAATACCATTCGCACTAGAACGGTTTGTGCAGTGGCTGTTAGGTAGGATTTAGGCTGTGACCCCAGCGGTTAAATTATGACGGACTCTTTCCAGTGGCTTTATGGAGCTAGAAGCTCCTCCGCCACTAACAAGTACCGGAGTTAGTTGGGAGAACAGGAACTTACCGGAGGCAGGGCGGCGGGGATGAGCCACGGGTTAGCGAGGGGATCCGCCGTCGAATACGGGGTAGTCTCCGCTAAATTATGGCGGATGGGGTAGCTTAAAGCCCAAACAGGCCGTCCTCTTTATTCAGTTCGCGAGTTCAAAGTGACGGCACCGGAGAACGCATAGATGTCAGGATGTTCTTTGTTTGTTTGTTGCAGTTGTAGTTGTTCGTGTTGATGCATTTGCGGATGTTGATGTTGTTGCAGTTGTTATTACAGGTGATATTGCAGTGGTAGTAGTAGTTGTAGTTAGAATTATAGGTTACCAATGTAGTAGACCATCCAGTGTAGATTGGGGTACCGAGACTATTGAAAGTGTGGCAGAGCAGAAGAAAGGCTCGACGAAATGGCGGACTGTAACACCGTTTTGGATGAGAGGGCGGAGTGTCGAAAGAACTTGTGCTTTTACACAGCCAGCGGCGCCTTTCGGAGGCGCGAACGTGGAAGAGCATTGAAGGATTGGCTTGGTCCTGCCAGTTCGACCGGTTGTGTGGCTATTGGTTCAAGAAGGTTGGTCACGATTGAGGCCAAGGTTTGGTGTAGAGTAGTTTACAGGGAAGAGATGTCCGCCCAGTTGGTGCCTGTTTAGTGCCGACGAGACTATATTTATTGACTAAAAACGGGTGGTGCTTATAGACCTGTAGACCAAAGCCTACAGGTGTGTAAGCACTACACATGGAGGAAGGGAGAAAAGGAGAAACACGTATCAAAAAGATAGAAGGTGACGCGAAAAATGACAGACTGGACAGTAGGGGAGATTAAAATCACGTAATTGGTGTGCGTAGACCCTCAGTACCCACCTCCAGGAAGGTAATACATTACCAAACATGAAACTGCTAAAAATTGAAGGAAAATGAAGCAAGCTGTTATGTAATCCCATATGTTCAACCTCGATTTTTCCACGAGAAAAGGCAATCACTTCTGACTACTTTTTTCATTTCATTCGGTAAAAATTGAAATTGTTTCAGATATGCTGAACTTGAGAACGTGTTCAGATTGAAGTTTATTGATGTGACCTGAAGGTTCCGCATTTTCAGTTTTTGTAGATATTTCCTACACTTATCTCATTTATGTTTCAGTCGAACGAATATGGAAACATCTAGCCTCAGGCTAGATGTTTCCATATTTTTTGGTCTTATGCTTGGTATTGTGCGTAGGCTACGCACAAAACTAAGTATAAGCCGATTAGTGTAGTTATGTAATCTGTGTTTTCTCTTGTTTATGGTGAAGTCCGTGAAGGACTTCACCATCAAGAAGGAAAACGGTTTGCCTCATGATTTCCTATCACTAATAGGAAATCATGGCATGTCTCTTAAACTTTGTAACTATCTTGTTGATATTTTGTCTCAGGAACGTACAAATTTTCATCAAAAAATGGCATAAATCTAAAACAGTGTAAGTGATTTACTTTTTAAAGTAAATTATTAATAAAATAATTCATTAAAATGAATTTATTTTTTACAATAATCCAAAAAGCATATCTGTTTTTTAATGGAGCGTTTTGCCAAACTGGAATGTGGTATAGTTATGCCTAATTTTTTCACGCCACGTTTCAAAAAATAAGGCAAGCAGTTTTTAGAGACATTTGGGTTTGAAAATTAGCAAAACAAAAATAGGCAAAATGATGGTAAGAGAATTATCTATGCAAACAGGAAGGGAAGTAAAAAGAGGGAGGCTAAAAATTAAAATAAAAAGATTAGGTAAAATGCAAACATCCTTCGAATGTCATTTGAGAAAAGAGGGAAATTGAAAAAATTAAAATTGAAGGCAAACATCGTTAAAAAATGAGACTTGAGACAGGAAACACAATCTCAAACCCCAACACAGAAACAGGCAGAGGAGTGACATGGTGAAAAACAGGAAATGTTCTTGCCCGTGCCAAAGCACGCCAAAAAAAGTACTTGCTACCTTTGCTGGTGCGTTATCAAGCACGGCCAGTTCTGCAATAAAAGACAGGTTGTACGAAACGTACAAACATGCAAAGACGGACGTTAAACAAATAAAGATAATAATTAGGTCTATAAAGACGTCTACATTTAATTTAAACTGCTATTCTGATGATATGGCTTTGCATGATTTCATATTTGGGACTACGGACCTGCCGAAAATCGCCGATCTAGTTAGCCTCCCTAGCTGGATAACAAAACGTAGGAGATACAATTGCGACAAAATTACTTCCTGTTTCATAGCACTGAATAGGCTTTCCTCTGCATGCAATTTAATGGATCTGAAGAGGATGTTCGGAATGCGAAGCCCAAGACTTAGTGAAATATTCTTGGAAACAACTGAACATTTCACTTCTACATATGGTCACTTGGTTAATGAATTAAAAACTGATCTACCTACGGAGAAGGTTGGAATGTACGCAGAGCGCATCCAGTCCAAAGGCCCTCCACTCGATGGTTGTGTTGGGTTCATTGATTGCACGAAGATCAGGATGGAAAACTGGTGGAGTTAATGTACTACAACGTTCTTGCTATTCAGGTCACAAACGAATTCCTTGTCTTAGCTATCAGACTATAACTACACCTGATGGATTGATTTTCTCAATTTATGGCCCGGAGATGGGTCGAAGACATGATCTAACTTTATAAATAGGAAGCGAAATAAATGAGGCTTTACAAAACTGCCTATTAATTGAGGGGAACCAGTACTATGTTTTGGTGACGACTAATACGTTCTGGGACCATGGTTGCAGATCACATTTGATCGATTGACAGCAACTCTAGCACAAAAAGTTTTTAATACAGAAATGAGTAGCATGCGGGAGGCTGTGGAATAGAGTTACAAGGATCTAAAAGAGATGTGGAAGCGAAAGGACTTTTCCCGCTCTCTCAAAGTACGACAGGCCCCAATATCACTTCTGTGCATTTCTTCGGCCTTGACTCTAAATTTCAAGACGTATATTAAAAAGGGGGCCAAGTCGGATCCTTCTTTAATTGTGTCAGTCCGACAGTGAACGATTAAATTTTATCATAACTCTATTGTTTTTTATCTGGGATGCCAGTGAAGACAACACGTCTACCACTTTTGATCCCTCGTCTGCCGCAGCCTTCCGTTCCATTTCGTCGATTTCCAACAGCATATTTTCTATGTCCAAACTTCTTTCATTTGTCTCAAATAATTTTTGAAATCTATCATTTTCTGCCTCCAGACGTTGCTTATCCAAATCTATTTACTCTTTCTTCAATTCTACTTTTCAGTAACGGACTTTTGTCTTGTGACCTTATCTTTCGGAAGACATACCTGCATTTCATCATCCCATTCATCCTCAAGTTGACGGCGTCTCCTTTTCCTTCAGGAAGATTCAATTCTCTCAATAGTAGAATTTTCCACCCATCCCCAGTCATCTTGGCAACATTTTCCTCCACTTCATCATTCCCGCGACGCGTGACAGCCATATCTCTTATATTATTTCCGCTCTCAACTAAAGCCCTTCCCTACACGTAGTTCATTAGATTCCGTCCTTCTAACTTCGTCATTCTCATCGACTTCTAATATAATGTCATCAAAAATGTCGTCCGACTCGGTATTTTCTTCTGCAATCCCAGAGGCTGCCATGTTAACAGCAATAGTTTCTCTTCGTTTCTGTAGTAGTCGTTTGTATCGGCCCCGGAGCGTTTTTTCGTTGGCCGCGTGACAAATGTAGAGTTATTAGCTTCCATACTTTCGAAAAATTGTGTAATCACTTGCTCTAACAAGTGGTCCAGCTTCCCCCAATTAGCTACGTGTACACCAGTACTTACAACGCCCTTCAGTAGAAACAGATCCGCCTCCCCATCGAATCTATATCTTTTCCTCGATTGCGGCTGTGGGTGCAGTTGTTGAGTATATGCCTGATTTTAACGTGAGGGTGGGAGTTGAAATGATGGTGACGGTGTTTCATATGATAAATGTTGTTGTGAAGGTGGGCGTTGTAATGGTGTTGACAGTGGTTCATTTTGTAAATGTTGTTCTGAGCGAGGTGGTGAAGATGGTACTAACGGTATGTTTTCCATCGTTGTGAGAAGGGAGGACCTGCACGTGGGGTGTCATCGGCACGTGGGGAGGAATGGCGGTGGGTTACGGTAAAGGAGTATAAACGATGGTAAATAATTTTAATCAGCGGGAGGAGGGTTAGGGTATACGCGTGGGGTCGATAACAAAATTTCGACGACCAAATCTAGAAAATAATAATTTTTCAGTTCGCATGTCGGGCACGACGTGAAAGAAAATTTTGCAAAAACGGAACCACGTTTGGCAAAAATCAACCATCTTTCTCTTCGATATTTGGACCCAAATAACGGAGGGAAATATGGCTATTTACGTCAATTGTGTTTATTTATTCCTCGAATGTAGCACCGGTGCCGAAAAATAAGCATAAGTATACCATATTTGGCTTGCGAAAATGCTCTTATGACAACTCAAATCAAGTAAAACGTATTTACTTTCTTTTCTCATTTTATGAGTGATTTCAATCTACAATAATCCCCTATGTAACAGAAATATCGATATCTAACCGGCAGGTATTATCTATATTCCCCACTTTTCACAATGTTTTCAATTTTACTGTATTTTTAGTCATAACTCTCCTTTCATTTTCTAAAGTTGAATATATTATAAATCAGAGCCAGTCAAATCTGTCTCTTGATTGACTCACAACGAGGAGAGTACCAAAGTTAATATTATTCTCACAGGGATTCATGCAAGTTTTGATTTGATATCGTGGGGCAGTCGTATTGATGATATATTGGGTTGATGAGGAAGCTGAGTTGATGATGACATTGGTGATATTTTATATAATGACTATGATGGGATGTGATGATATCGATGGTAATATTGGGATGTTGAATTGATGATAAGTTGTTTGTGATAATTGTATTCAATATAATTGATTGTGATAACGATCATTATTTAAAGTGAGATGGTGTTCACCAGATCAAGACGATAAAGTTATGATGTTGTAGGTAATATATTGATTATTGTAGATTATTAAGACAGAGGCAAGGATCTGTACAGTAATTATAGTAATACTGGAATAATAATACCGTAAATACCAAGTGTATTATATTTTTTTTGTATTGAAGATGAATCGAGAGAAAAGAATGTGAAAAAATAGTACTTAGAAGTTCGGTAATATATGAAGATCATTCATGAGAACGACAGTTAGAATGGAATATGTATGGACACTATTGGTTGCTTTGCCTAAGCATAAAGTTAGCATGTAGTATAATTGTGTTAAATAAAAGAAAGAATTCGTGAAGAGCCTGTTTCATCGGACCAGCTTTTCGATGTGATATAAATCTAGCAATTGCTTCTGATGAGCGTTGGGATATGAGAAGTAGGCGTGAAGAAATGAACACAGCAACAGTGTGTCAAAAAATGCATTTTGTAATATGGCTAGGAAAGTAGTTTGTACTTTTTAAAACATAAAAGTAGGAGATCGATAAAATGGACTGTGAATTGAGTTGATAAATTAAAGATGTTATTATTGGTATGTTGTTGTTGTTTTTGACATCTTCTTCTTATGTCCGGTGTATGCACAAAAGAATAATGAGTTGTAAATTAAATTTGTATGAAAAGTAGAGCTTATGTAAACGTAGACGTTGTGTGAAAATCCAAGATGAGATGCAAAATGATATACCGAAGAAAAGTTAGGCAAGTCTCACTTTTCTTCCAAGCTTTCGAGGGAGAAGTATATATTGATCTAGCCGGGGGGTTATGTTTCTCCAATAAGAGTAATGGACGCAAAATATCCTGCAAAATAGATTAATATAAGCTGTTAGAAGCCTGTATTGTGAGCGGAAACGCGGATATAATGTATTTTGCCGATTTCGTAGCCTTCGTGGGCTACCGAGATGTAGACCATGAGTCATTTTTAGCTTGCTGACCATTCCTTTGATATTGTATCAAAAATAGCTTTACTCTAGGTGAATAGACGCAGGAATATACTTTGGCTCTTATTGTTGCCAGGTTCCTTAGAAATATTGAAGGTTGCATCAATCATATAGATGATGGCGATTAACTCAGCGGCTATTGCCGATCGACAAATGCGTTTTTATGTGAAAATTTGAGGAAGAGCGGAATGAAGTCGTCGCTTTTGTGAGGAATGAAGAATATGTATCCCAGGTTGGAGGTGAGATAGCGGTTGTTGGAGAAAGAGGCGTCTGAATATCCGAAGATTAAGGGGGAGGCGGTGTTGATCATGGAACACGAAATTGAAGACTATTTAGTTTGGCGTAAGTAGTCGTTTTGTTCAAGGTCGTGAAGCAGAATAATAGAATAGTCTAGAATTGTGTCGATTTAACCACCAGCTTAAGTAATCTGGGCTTTGCTACGTGTATCGAAAATTCGCGGTAAAAACAGGAATGTCGTAATTCGCAATAAAAGTAAGTATAGAACTAGGGTAATCAAACAATAATTTATATCCTTCGCAAATCGTAGAAATGAGGTTATTTACTTAATCCTTACTACATTTGAACAGCGTGTCGGGGTTTCAGTATAGGGAACTTGAAGTGACCTTGTCAATTCTAATCGCAATCGACGAGGCAAAAATTGGCACGTAGGTTATCACGTGGGTTTACCTCTCACACTGGCGATTAACCAGCCTTGGTGCGTTTAGGTTCGATTTCTCCTTCCCTGATGCCAATTCACTTTTCGATGGAATACTTTGCAAGTTGATCCCTCTCCGTGATTTCGTAATAAATTATCCTTTCTTTACTATTTTTACTTTTCCCGTGACGTCGTACCTATACCGAAATCATTGATGATTTAGATTTGAAATTATTTGTTACACGTGTAATATCCACTGTAGTTATTTGCCAAAACTCCGTTGAAGATTCTATTACATCCCGGGATACGTGTAAGCGTACTGTATCATTCGATAATTGAATGATCTTTCTTCATATTTGTATAACACTGTATTTGCTGTCGTGCTGTATTTGTGATGGTGTTTAGGGTGTTGTTGTTATATACGCCGGCCACCCTTTCTTGGGGTTTTCGTCCCTTTTTCCTTTTGTAACAATTTTGAAAGCTATCATTTTTCTTAAACGGGTCTTGCCACACCCTTTCTCCTCCTCCCGACGTCTCAAATCGTCGTCCTAATCTGCCCCTGCTTCTATTATTCTTCGTCCGCTTCCTCTGCCTCGCCTCTTGCCTTGCTCATTGTCGGCTTCCTTCTTCTTCCTCTTTATTCCTCTTCTCCTGCTCTCCGTTGGTTACCTTTCGTCGGCTTCCTCCCTCTTCCTCTTCACATGGTCATTATCTTCATTACCGTCTCTGTCTCTCTCACTATATCATCATCCTTCCTGATCATTCTTTCCGACTGTGCTTCCCCCTTTTGTTGCACGAATGTCGGCATCGATGCTGTTACTTCGGCATATTGAGACTCTGGTATCCGTGCGAGGATACGATTTCATAACTGAGGGCATGTCTGGTATGTGAAATCCAGACCAGTCTCATAGGCATCTATCAAAAGTTAGAAAAGAATGTGGAGGAGTGTAAACTCTCCAGTTTTCGAAGATGATGTTGCTGATTTTGTTGCAAATGTGTTTATCAAATTGAAGCCAAAAAATCCTGAATTATCAGGGAAAGTGGTCATTTGGTTCCATGTGGAAAGTTCATTGGGTTAGTACGACAATTCTCTCAAAATGTTAATGACCTGTTAGTAGAAGGTCATCAGCATAGGTGTGGGAACTTCCACAGAGCAGAATACTTTTGATATGTTAGTCCAGAGATAAGTTGGATGAAGGATGCATAATTTTGAGGTCATACGCTTGATGTTCATCGGGTGTCTGAAACCATAAGTCTCCGAGATGACATAGACTGTAATGAGGACGTAGTTTCTGAATACTTTGGTCCAGCAGTTCGGGATGGATGTTTTCCGTTCAGCCGCAATTACAATTCGTACATGACATTTTTGAGGTAGAGGTCGCGTGCAAACCGTGAGAGCGGACTGTAGCTAAGATTGGGTGACATCTTTTGTTCAGATGTCAAACCCAAATTCTATAGCGAGCGCCATAAGTAGTTGAATTGATGGTTGTTGAAGTGTTTGAGTCTAGTGAACCATGTCGTCCTTTCGTCTGTTTCTGGGATTGCCTACTACTATTCCTAATTTTTCCAATACTCAAAAAGTCCTAAAAATAATTTCGATTTTATTTGAAATTTTCAAATATTTTTTTTGACCCCCTAAGAATTGAATTATTTATTTGAAATTTTCTAATTTTAATGTTCAGTCGCCCAGATGTGACCAAATAAGTTCCTCCTAGCATACACTACGGAAGTATAACAGTCTGGACTTGTTAATTTCTAATTAATGCTCAAATTTAAGTAGATCTACAAAATTTGTAGTTTTGCATATTTTTTATTTGAAAATTTTCTAATTTTACCTCGATCTACTCAGTTTGGGAATCAAAGTAGGCAGATGGAAAATAGTGGTACAGTTTTGAACTTCTTATAATTTATATCTGAACATGCTATGAATAAATTTATGAAATGACTTGTAGATCAAAAAGAAATCGGAAATCGAATTTAAAACATAAGAAAAAGTAGACTTTTAAGTTCTAGAATAATTTAAAAATTCCATGTAAAGCACTATATTCTAAAGCAGTTAAAAAGTAGAAGATATTGGCAATGTTGACGGATGAATATTATTCGAACAGAATTTCAAAAGGATACGACTTTGTAAACCCAGGCGGTGGTAATGATAGTAGTAGGAAAGAAAGTGGCAGTAACCATTATGATAAACAGGGCACTTCATACTGGCAGTGGTGTTGGAAGAGGATATGATGGTTGTGAAGTATCAGCGGTATTTGGAATGTTGCAACGCAAAAGAAGCAAACATATAATGGAGTGAATTGTTTAGAGGAAGGATCCGTTTCACATAGCGGTGGTGATCATGGATTTCAATCATCAGGAGTGATGGAATCGGAAGAAAGAAAAGGGATTTCAAGTTATGAGGTTTTTTTTGAAATGTTGAGCATGTGTGAATTACTTTCAGTAACTTACTCCTTTGAAAGGAAGGTTAACTGTGTCGCATGTTCGTTATTTTTCACCATCCTTATTTGATCGGGGCAGAACCTATAGTTCGAGAGAGTTTTATCAAGGGAAATTTTGGAAAGAAAAATCGACAAAGAGCTGATAAAAAAAGATGACAAGAAATTACAAAATTCGTGATTATCTTTCCTCTTCTTTTTATCTTTCCAGTTGCAGCTGTTTTCGTACTGGAATTGGCGGTGGTGGTGTACTAATGGTGTATTATTTTCAGTAAATCGTTTGCTCTCCCAGATTTTCGACTTATTCATTTACCACGTCCATTCCGCAACTTAGAAATGTGAGTAAGATCCATTGATTTTATTAATCTGAAATGAAGTTAAGTTGCTAGCCTTTGTTAGGAATACACGACGGTTTCCTTTTTATGTATCTTGTTATCACTTTCATGAAAGAAATTCAACTTGTTACGGTCAACAGAAAAGAATCGGTTAAGAAGGAAATACTGATCATACCATGGAACCCATGAAATTTTTGTCTTCCATTTTTATCTTGGTCATATGGTTCGAATCCATCTATTGAGACAATTGTAACCATCCCAATAATAGACTGGCAGGAAGTCAGACCAAACCATTTACCTGGATCTACATCTTTATTCTTTCTTTCCAAGCAATGTTTTTCGTTCTGTGAATCTGTAGCACGTCCCCACCGTAGACGAAGACAGCCAATTGTTCGATAAACCGTATCACGTGGTTTAACTACTTCCATATATGAAATGAAATCTAGATTGAGTATTTCCATATCAGAATTTATGAAGTTCAGAGTAGTTCCAGCTTTTTTGACATATCACAACATTTAAAAATTATCTAACTGAACAAATCCAAATACATTGACTATCTTTGCAGTACTTACATTCGACATTCCTCAGCATCACCTCATCTTGTCGTAAGCCTGAAGCATTCCGGTAGTCTCTAGCTAAAACTAGAGTGTACATGAAACGATCTTGTTGGATAGTGATGTGTTAGTGAAATTGATGGTCACCTTCAAAGGATCGAAAAGATTTTAAATTCAGACATGCTATTGATGGAACGTGAACTGAAGCTGATAATCTAGTTGTTACTGCTGAAAAGTCTGTTACATTGTGTGTATCAATCAATAATGATCTTAGTTGATTAAATAACACCTTTAAACGATCAAAACCAATGTTTCGTCTTAGTTCTTGAAGTTTTTCGATTCCTAGGCAATCTTCCATCTCGTTTGATAACAGAATATCTGGATAATTTATAACACATTCCAGAAGTTCAAGTTTAAATTTTAAATGTGGCCTTGACATGAGGGGAACGTCATCATCCATGGCATCAATGGCCGACTTACATAAGGTTAGTTTTTTCAATTGAATTTCATCTGAGCAAAAGTGGCTGTTTGATATAAATCCACTGTTCGATGCCCACCGTGATATTGACATGCGTTCTTCTAATCTTTCAACGGTGATGTCCATGGCCTCGTCTTGTCGTTTCGAAGTTTTATGGTACATATATTTAAATTTCCTATTGTTTTTGTTCGTATACTCCTTCTAATAACACAGGTATAGAACCAAGTGCCCTTATATCATCAACGACATGATTTAATAAAGGAAATTTCATTGTTACCATATTTGATTTATGATATTGACTAAACACCTCTACTGTTTTGGTTTTGAATTCATATACCATGGACTGTAAATTTTATATCTCCCCTTTTGCCAAATACTGCGGACGAGTCTCCCGTTTTAAAATACGAAGTAAGTCCGAGTAAATTGTGGAAACCTCCGTAACTAGAGCAGTTTCATTATCATTTAAGTCAATATCACATAGAGCACCCAAAAATGGCAACACGTTCTCAACTTGCGAGTAGTCTTTTGCTTCTAGTATACCAATCAGTCCTTCAGACATGGCTAGACCATTGAGACTTGAAGTTTTTTCGGAAGAACTGAAATCCAATTTTAAACCTCTATAACGGTAATAGTGGTCCACTTAATGCAAAACATTATTGCATTATTTATAATAACTGTCGTTTGACTCGATCGTTGTCGAAGTCGTTCAGCTAATAACGTAAGTAGCATTTTCGTGATTCCTAGCTGTAGATTGTGAAGCGGTTCAAAATGAAACACTCGGTATGCATCGAAGCATTTTTGATCAGAGAGTGTATAATCAGAAAGTGGGGGAAGATAATTTTGGATGGAATAATCATATAACACTTTAGTAGATTTGTATTTCAGTTCCCTTTCTTTTCCTGGACATTGTTTTTCATTTAGTGAGTCTTCTTTAAAGTTGTTTTGTATTTCCAAAACATGTCTCATTCCATTAACTGATCTGCTACTTCCACATGAAATAGAGCCAAAGATTAGAGATGGTTCGAGACACCGATGACAGTTACTGTTACTTCTAATTCCATGATAAACCCCTAGCCTTTCCTTCGCCTCTGCCACATCAGCTACATACGATTCAATTATTGGATGCAATTGAAAGGTTTTCCTGTACTTTGCCCAGGAACAGAATCTTTTCATAGAAAAGGTGTTCAAATCAAATTTCATCGGTTTTGAACACTTATGTAAAAGAAGGATACGATTTTTCCGTTCGATGGCAATTGTTGTTTCACTTTCCTCAGTCTCTTCAGTGTCTAAGTTTGTACATAAATCTTGTGATGAACGTAAAATGATGTTGGAAGATATCCAAGGACGATTTTACCACTCATTATTAATCGTTTTCGAGCTTCCTCTGAAAAATTTAGCAACACGCAGTGGACGGGATAGAACTAGAATGAAGATGATTTCAATGTTCTATTCGATTTATAGGAATATAGTTATACCAGGGCATGTGTTGGTGGTGTAGGACTTGAATCTTCAAACCATATTTTGTTATCCTCGTGAGATGATTCTGATATCTTCACCGCTGACCTCATAATTTCATATCTCTCTACACCCAATCTCGCGCGCATCGGGTGTGATGGAACTTCAACATCTATATCATCTTCATTCATAGAATTTTTCTCTTCCGGAGGAGACACGAATATTTCGTTTCTGCTAGCAGCCAAAAGCTGAGCATATAGCAAGATTTTTAGCGAACGCACGTATAAAACACGTTTATTACCATCCATATTTTCAACATTTACTCTCTCGAAACCAGCAGTATTCGTATCATCCTTGACGAGTTTAGAGACGATTTTCTTGCAATTATTTGATAAAGACCAATTTTCACGAAAATCGTCTATGCAGAGCTTTTCATCGTTTAGAGCAATAATGAGTTCGTTAACACGTCCAGCCTCCGTTTTTCTTGAGAGTGCTACAAAAATAACTGCCTATGTTTCACAAATTTCCTTGCGATTTTTATTCAAATCTCCTCTTTTTTCATTTCTGTGTCAACTGTGGTTGATTGGTATCCTTTATTGTGTTTATTGTCACCATTTGAAAGCTCTTGTGGTGATGATGAGTCAGCAGAATTCAATTCAGCGAAAGAATAATTTTCTGTGTCAGGATTTCCACCTGATTCATAAGTTGTTGGTATAGTTGATGGCGGATATGTGGGTGTAAAAGGGTATATCTCTTTGTTATTATAGGAAGATGTGAGACACGATGTTCTTTTTCTCACTGTGGTTGAAGGTGGAGTTAGATGTGTTTCATTTTGATAGAACATTTCCTCGGCTGAATCCAGTTTACATATACATCGACGGCGGTGGTTTCCTATCGACACTAAATTACGAGCGATTGTTGGGCACCCCAAATTCCCATAATTGTATTATTTCATGATGATTGAATAATTTGATAAGATAATGTATGACTGTTAATCAATAGAAGATTTGAAAGTTAGTTTCAAAGTTTACCTAATCGATGAGTGGATCCAATGAAGGGAGGTGTTGTTTGCTGAAATTTTTTATAAGGTTCGAGCCTTAACGTTCAATATTATTAGGAGTCTTCGACGTTGGCGTCTCCACAGTAGTTGTAGTTCCTGTCAATTACAATTTGTGGTATGATTTGAATTTTTGAGTTCGACACGAGCAGTGCGCCTTAAAATTCGAACAAATCTTTCTTTAGTTTCAGTTATCATAAAACTACTTACCTCGTGCGTGCAAAACATAGATCCAAGAATACTATTTTTATTTTTCAGTTCTACTTTAATCCACATGTAATATATGCTATTGTTCTGGCTGCTGTAGTAAGTTTACATATTCAAAACTTTAATCAAAAATAATTTTGGCCTTTCCATTCATGTAGTTTTATCTATTAAAAAATTATATTATAGAAAAGGAACAAAGAAGGGGACCAATTTCTTCAAAAAACGATACTAGAATCTGTTAATTGAATGTTGAAACGCATTTTTGATGTTGGATTAATTTTATTCTCCATCAGTTTCTTCCCTATCATCGATTATATCTTCCTCATATTCAACAGAATGTTCATCAACAGCAGCGTATTCATTATTAACTAAATTAGGACGGTGCCCTTCAGTATTGATTCCAAACAAATCATTGCTTACTGTAACATTGTCTGCACAACGCCGTACTTGAATAGTGTTGTTTTCAGAACAATTTTTTCCCCCCTCAAATCCATCTGCATCAGTATCAGCATGTACAACTACCGTCGATAAATGTCCAGATACACCACCATCATTAGAAACATTTTCTTGATCGTAGCTGATTTCATCCTGATGGTGACCATTGTTACTCCCATCATCATCAACTTTCTTAGTCCCAGTATTACAATCTTCTTCGCATTTTAGATCAGGGAGACCGTCATTATCTTCATCTCCTCCAACTTCATTATAATCATCTTCATCGCCTCCTACGTGAATAGCATCATCTTCATCTCCTCCTACATGAATAGCATCTTCTTCATATTCCGTAATGTCTCTATCCGCTTACCTATTTTTCAATGGAATAAAGAATGTATGCCCTATTTCTGTGTACCCAACGTATATGTCAACAAACAACAACCAATGACATATTTCGTTTCTAAAAGCATCCGGCTTGTCGTAAATATAATTTTTCCGTTGTGATGGTAAATATACTACGTTCGTATTACGACGTGTGTTTATACAGAGTGAATGGTTCTCTGCCATTGGAGGTTCCAGAGATGGTTGAAATGAATCAATGTCTGACATTGTGAACTCTTCGAGACTCAACGCAGAAATGACTTCTCTCATTTTCTTTAGAATGTTTTCAACACACCGCGGCAGTAACTGAACGAAACATTCATGAAATTTAGAATTTATTCTACCACCTTTTCCACCCTGAATGCGAATTAAAAGTATTAATGTAGTGATCTATGCATCGGCACGTTCTAAAGTTAGCACAGAGTCCTCATTGCCTGGTTGATACCCCGTTAGTGAAACGTATCTTTCGCGAGCAACATTTGAATTGAAAAGGACGTCCGTACCCTCTGTTGTGATAACACTTTAATCTTGTTCTATGGTAAGAGATTTAACTGGATTAAATATTTTTGACCAACATGCACTTCTCCAATAAGAACAATCAAAATCTTCAATTGCATTATATTCATCAGTAACTCCAGAAGCCAGAGATTTCCATATTAATTTCTTTTCTTGCTTACGACGATCCATATCTCTCTTTGCACAGTATGATCCAGAAAATGTTTCATAGCCCATTTGTGTAAAGAAACCGTTCTTTGAAACTATTTTATGATTACTCATCTTTGAGTCCAGAGACATTGTGAAGAGAGCTGTTGTGACCTGACCCGCCAAAACGGCAGCTGTTGCTTCTTTCCAGCCATCACCTTCACGGTACTTTGCAATCAATTCTTTTCAAAAGACCACATGCTGAAGTGCACTGTCTATCATACATGAAGAATATTTTCCACTTGGCTCGAAGAAATTTTCGGTACAAGCAACAGTTAAAGTGCAAGAGGAAATGCATATTCTCTTATTTGTATTATCCAGTACTATTTGTGGAGATCCAATCGCCAAATCATCTTCTCCTTCATGACTTACTTCATGTTTACCAACCCAGTTTCGTTCTCGAGGACAGTATGAGTCCCCAGAGATTTCATTGGACTCTGTCATTTCATTGAAGACAACCATTCGAGCTTTTTTACGAACAGAAAGTATCAGTGGAATGGCGTTTTCATCGAGACTCCTCGTATCTGTTTTGAGATCGGCATACTGAGTTGAAAAACAGATTTATCATCTTCAGTAATCATAATACCATTTGTACTCTTCTTGTTTGAGGATGAAAATCGTTGAATATTTTGTAATACATCGACCCTTGTCAATAAATCAGAATTCTTGGTCTCTTAATTAGCTAATGTGAAACCAGCCTGCTCACTTGAACGTGACAAGTGGTTCACAAGGGTCTTTTCCCTTTTACACTTTTCCTTGATATCACCGAATAGTTTTGTTAAACGTCCAATTTCTTTATCCTTTATAGAACAGGCAGTACAAATTGCATCAACATTTGATGAACCAGTTACGGAGTTTTCATGAATATCCGACATTTGTTGCATCGTCAAGCAGACCTGATCATTTTCACCTATACGTTTAGATGTATCTGTGGTCATACCTATTTCGCAACAATGTACATTTTGTATTAATGAGTTTGTTGCTGTCAGTGAATTAATTTGATGATTGGAATTTGGATGAGTTCTTTTTTTCTTTTCTAAAGGTAAAGTAATTTTCTGTGGCTTATCTTCCAGATTGGATGATGTACGATTCGAAGCGGCTGTTCGCTGATCACTACTTGAATAATGACGAAGACGATTTTTCGGTAGTGCTGATGAATTTGGGATTTTGGTACGTTGAGAACTGTTTGTTGCATCACGTGTTGATTTTCTTCTCCCAGCAATGTCTGAAGTTTCTGGTCCTCCATATCTAAAAATAATTCCCTGTGACACCCGTCTGGTAGTCACAGAAGTTGAGAGATCAGATTTTTTACAGGTAGAGCCTGCATTCATTTTTGATCTTCTAATATCACGAGCCTTGTCTGAAGGAACACGGACACGGGTTCCACTCGAAGCTCGGGTGCGTGGTACTCGGTTTTCAATTCCTTCTTTAAAAGTTGCTACTTTGCGATTTGCTCTTGTTATGACCGGAGATATCATACTTTCGTTACCGTTTATGGATGCAATTGTTATGATATAACTTCGGGGCCTTAATTTTGTAGTTGTAGTTGGGATGATGGAGCCGATAGTTGAGATGAAAGAAGCGGTGGCGGGGTGATACAAAAGGAGACGTTATTTGGGATTTTAAGGTTGACTGCAAACCGGAATGACATTAGTCTATACTTATAGAAAAATAATGTAAGGCACA
>JAULBU010010402.1:0-24183 GCA_032358235.1 Odonthalia washingtoniensis
ATCCAATCAACATCCAAACGTCCAAAAAACAATCCATTCAACATGTCAACGCCATCAACGTTTGAGTGTATGCTGTACTTTCATAGTGTTGCTCTTCTATCGAATCTTCTTGCAGGCTACAAAACAAATAAATTGGTGGCCATTAAAAACTTCACCGGTACGGGGATTGGGTTTGTGTGCCAAATAATTTTTAAACCTTGGGATCGACTTGCAAAATCATTGAACATATCACTGGTTAGTACAATTTTTTCTCCGTATATGTACTACGACTATCCAACATCAACTTTCGTACCAATTTCGTCCAGACTTAATGGTTTCTACCTTTTAACTCAACACGATGCCTTCACGGAATACTGTGACTACGTCATTGAACAAGATTTGGTATTCCATATAGCTTGGAACCGCAGAAAACAAGATAATCAGGCCTACCGATACATCACAACAGACTTCTTTACAAGGCTGCGAGAAATCCTCGTCAACATTTCGATGTACGAACTGGATTTCAATATGGAAACAGCCCTGGTAATGCAACTATTTATCTGCACAGAAGACAGTTCAGAACTTCCGCAATGCTTTGCGAACATCCCAGAATCCATTTGAACAGCATTAAAAAGCGACGTTCCAGAAGTTGACACATCTGCGTTAATCGACGTGCCTGACAATGCAACTGTGACGTTACAGTCTAATCCAGCATCAACGCCTTCAACTATTCGAACGTCAGCAACACTGGAGATAAAATCAACAGCAGGTACAGCAAAGATAGGACGACCTTCCAGCTCCAAAGATTCGGGACGGTTACCAGAAGAGTAGATCTAACTGGTAATGTGACGGAACAAGAGGTGCCTTCACCACCACAGTCAGGTCATTCCGAGGACGAAGAGAGCGGGAAAGATGAAGATGATGAACCAGCAACTTCCAACACCCTATCCCAAGTTGGAAAACATGCTTTGGACGAGTTGAAAAATCAATGGAGAAATCAATTTCATGCTACGACTGTGAGTTCCAGGATCTGGTGGAAGTTCATCAGAACCTGGACGGTGAGTACATTAAACAGAAGGCCGATATAATTCTGACTGAACCTCCGTATAATACGAGGTTCGATCAAGAACGTGCAAACTCAGATCAAATCAAATCAATGATGAAAACATGGCATATTTCGTGACCTTCTGTTGAAAGGTTATGTCCAACGGGAGTCATGACCACATTTTTACTCCGCATTGCAGTTTTCAAGTTGGGTTGACCTCTTGCAGTCGCCATAATTTGGAAAATTTGTCAAGGTAAGCGAAGCGGATGACACTGATGAGGACGATGGCGTAGATGAACTAGAAGGACCAGTGTTCTCAGTGGAAGAAATTCCACTCCATTACACAAAGCAAAGAGGTTACTATAATTCGGATCCCAGCTTACAAAGATTGTCTCATCTCTCTGTACCTGAACAAGTAGTGCATCTCTGAAAGAATAGTATGGTTTTCAAATATGCCTCGGAAAACATTAACTACACAAGTCCAGGGACAATTCACACTGTTCATCCGCGGATTTGTAACGAAATGAGCAACATTTCCAAAGTCCTTGACAAAGAAAAAATCTACCGCCCGTCACACACCAAAAAAATAGGTCCACAGGAAATGCTCCGACCGGAGCAAAAATCAAGACAATGGATGATAGATATCACCGAGAAGTTTACGAAACCAGGCGATTTGGTTGTGGATCTTCGCGCCGGTAAATTTTCTGTGGAAATGGCATGTATGATTATGCGTAAGCACAGAAAATTAGTGGGTTGTGATAAGGATGATAGTTGTTTAGAGAATTCCACGACTCCCTTGGCTACACTCTTCGCTAGTCAATTACTGTACCCCAATTAAGATATTGACGGCACTGATTATGATAGACTTCATGCCACAGTATTACTTAGAGAATTGGATGTAATTGAGGTCAAAAGAAGAATGGACGTATGGGATATTCCCGCTGGAGTTCCCTTGTTTCAGACCTTCCCGAAATATCTGCCCCACTTCATTCAACAGTTCTTCAGAGATCTGAAACAATAAAAAAACAGTACCACAATACCGTGGAATAGGTGGAAAATTTCATGGGAGCTCGCTCTTGATAGAATACCAAAAGAGGCGTTAAGTGCAATGGAAGCCGGTGCTTTGGGGCAGACAGTTCAGCCATCATTGATCAAACACGAAAAGGCTAGTTCAGAGTTTTTCGGAGAGAAACCGTTAGCTGAAGTTGCCATTGTCGGCTACTACTATGGGACATTCGTTAATGGAAATTTAGGTGGTAGTATTTCTATTGAGAAATCATATGGTGAGGGTTGTCTCTCTGTAACGAAGAACTGGTTCTTCAAGTACGCTTCAAATTGTACGCATCTATTTACCGCGGCCGATGGTACAATGAAAAGATGTGGGATAGTTGTTGCTCTTTGGTGTTGACATGGTACATTAACGATCTTCGTGGTTATAAATCATCCCGTGCGGAAAGAGCCAAGAATACAAGGATACAAAATTGCATGTTCGTGCAAAATAAGAAGTTGAGAACTGATGAAGCAGTAACTTCGTACCAGACTTTAGAGGTTAGGAATTTATTTCCTATTGCAAGGGGCGCCAAACTTTTCCTTGATTAAGGGGACGACCATGTTCATCATGTTGATGTCGATTAGTTATTTTATTTCCTTTTTAGCTTTGTAATTTTAGATTTATCATATCATACATATCTCATTCTAGACTTTTGGTACACCTAACTGTCTGTACCATTTCTCATCAACAAATTCTTGGCTCAGTTTTAGTTTCTCAACAAAAAACCCGGTTATAAAAGGAAGAAAAGGATGGGAAAACACACGATCTGCGACTATTCTCACCCCACGATCCCCACCATAACCCGAACCGTCCTTACGGAAACGATTGTAAGCACCTCTAAAGTAGATTGAGCTGATGAAAGAAGAGGGGGAAGTCGTCAATGATTTACTTAACCATTTCCGACTTATTTTTAATGAAATGGGACTAAAACCTTGACTTTAAATAAATTGGAATAAATTCTTCCCATTGTTCCCCCCTCACCACCTCTGAGGGGGAAACAATGGAAATATTTGATCAAAAAGGATGGATGGCACCCTTTCACCTGTTGAATGTCGGCATTCAATGCCTACACGGCTTGAATTGCTGTTGTAATTTTGGCTTCGATTTCATATTTTTGCCATTGCTGTTGGCGATAAATGCACTGCTGTCATTAAATTCTCATTAAAATAAAATAGAAAAAATCCCCAGAAATGCCAAAAGTGGCGGCTCTTATAATGCTCGGTCTTCAAAACATTTCGATTTTTTTAAGAAAATGTATGCCCAGAGAAAATTCTACGACCGTTGAATGCCCAAACTACGATTTACTGAATGCGCACGTTCATAATGCCCAAAATATGAATTCTTCGATGGGGCATCCGTAAAAATTTACCTCTTGGAAGTAGGGCATTCATTCCCGAAAACAAAGACGTGAAAGCTCACTCTTTAACATAGAAAACGTCAGTAAGTACGACTCGTTACGGTGTATGATAAAAGTCTATCATCCCCGCAACGAACTCTTTACAAATCTGCGTGATGTCTACGGTACCGCCTGGATATATTCTCCTCGGAGATGACACATGACGCCAATACAATTGAATAAATGGTTCAGTCAATTTTCCCTGCTGTCGACGTTATCTTGAACAAAGAAACATTCATGGCAACAGTGTTATCGTTAATAATGCTGCAAGATGTGTGTAACTAATATGCCTACATATAACTCTGACTATTGCGGTGCAATAGACGAACGGCCGAAAACGTGTTTATGGAAAGTACTTCGTTTAGATTTGGTGCGTTCTATTTATGGAGAATACTGCCGCTGAATAATTCAAATAATTGTTGAGCCCATTATATGAAGCGAATCTCACCTACACCATTCCGTCCCGTTTATTGAACCTTTTGTCACAGTCGGTTCAGTCATTTTTATTACGTCCTCTCCGTAATAAAGATACTCCTACAAACGTATTCCAAATACCGATCCAGGACTTCGAATCTACTCAAAATGAATGTGAATTCAATCAATATCAACGCCTGCCACTTCTTATACTCGGATCAACCACATCAAATTGCCCACTGCCTCAGTCATGATGATCCCGGCCTCAAATATTTCTTCCACGTCATAGAATATTAACATCAAATATCGCCCATATACCCATAGATCATAGCTTTTTTCACGGACTATGGAACCCATACGCTCCTCCTCCTCTTCATTGGAGATATATGTCCCCCATATAGAACCTCGATTGGTTTCTTCCTCCAACTCGATACATCCCTCATCGATCTTTTATGTAGATATAGGCACTACCCCGCTCTGTTAGTGGCCTACTTACACTCCGACGCCTTTACGATGCTACTTACCAACCACTAAAATTTCTTCATCCATCAACACCTCGCTTCCGATTCGGTGACCACGCCTATCTTTCTATTGGTAGTACGAAGAGAAGGATAGAGGTGATCATAGTACTATCGTAATATAAGTTTCAACTCCCAGCTACACGCAATTGATTTCTGTGAAGTTACACGTCGTCTATGTTGATGTGCTTCATCTACTTGGACTCGACGTATTGGATTCATAATTTCTCGTTGCGTACACAGTCCTCAACCATCTCATGAAATAAACCATTGTCCATGCGAATTCATCCTTCTCCACATATGCCTCAATGAATGGTAGATATATGCCCATGAGACGTATCGGCACTTATGTATTAGAAAATACGGAGCATGAAACCATCGGGATGTACTACAACCCACCAAGAGTTTCAGATTCACCGGAAAGTTTTCCATTCGACGGCAGAAAAGTTGTTCCATCTCATAAATCGAGCTCTTACTGACGAAGGCTATCCACATACCCGTCGCACCTTCAATTCACGCAGTGCATGTATTTGTTGGCATGAGTCGCAGTACTTGCTTATCTCCTCCAACTTGGAGGAGATAAACAAGAACTGCGACTCATGCTAACATTTTAAACCAGAATTCTCTTGTCTCCTTCGGTGCCGAATACGTCGTCATCAACGAGCGTGTCCTCATCGACTTCATGTACAGACACTTCAATCTTATACTACATGTAGTCGTTGATAAATAAAAATCCTTTCAGTGCAGAACTATTCATGTCATACGTGTCAATTAGAAACATTTGGACAGTTTTACTCAAGTTCTGGAACCTAATCACACCAGTGTCCCCAATCGCATCCTCGCCAATCAAGGTTTCGACTACCAGGCGTATTGACCATTGAGTTCAGGCTTTACGGTGCTTCCAAGTTCAAACCTACCTTCGTATTCGGTCGATCTCGGCCACGGGATGATTGGAAGAAGCTCATCAAGAGCTGTGATGTATGGCTGGAGTGTTTAATCCAGCCAGAAAGTACAGGCACTGTCTTTGCACCTTTTAATCTGGATGGACGCCATTCATAGCTTCGGCATCTGGACTTCCAATTTGAAGCAGAATTACTGGAAATTAGAACATCCCTTGGGGGGAGCCTTCTAAATACGAGATCCGTTCACCGAGTTAAACCTCTCAAAGTTCAAATTCCTCCAACTCCTCAAATTCGTCCACGATTTGGGGGAATATGGAGATCTCTGGTAAAAAAACTTAGATGTTAACCGCCGAAAAGGCCTGAAAATTAATACCACGAACTGTGAAAAGTCCCTCTACTGCTTTTGAGACTTCTACGGTACCCTTCCGGGCCTCTCCGGCACTTTCGTTGACAAAACGTCCATACTGGTCGCGATTCGTTTCGAAAATAATCCCTGAACACACACAATCGCTTCCAAAAGAGTCCCTATGATAGTTTTCCCTGTATATTTACAGGGTTAGATCTTTCCTGGGGAATAATCCGGACACTATTCTCGAGAAACAGTTATACGTTACCAAGATGAAGCACAGGACGACAGACAAGACGTTCAGCAAATTCTGCTTGTTGATCGTGTAACTCGCTTGGCTATCTCATTCACGCGAGATCTGCTCTTCACAGTGTCCATTTTTGCTCAACTATGAGAACTAATTTATCGATAATCGCTCATCAATCGTCAAGAACGGGGACCATGTCCTCAAATACGCACTTAAAAACCCCGTCAGACTTATATTATCAAGCCTAGATCTTCTTTCCATTCACGTCGTAGGTTTGTCTGAATGTTACTTCGCAAATAACAGGGACCTCTATAAACGGCTTGCATATATCCTCTTCTTCCATGATCGCTTCAAACGCTTGATTGCGATATAATTTGAATCATAAAAGGCACATATAATTATCCTCTCCGTCCTTTCGAGCTGCTTAACTAATCTCTTTCCCGAAATCCCTGACACCGCCCATATAACTGTCGTCGAACTTCTCCTCATTCATCCCAAACTATCAATTAATATGCATCTCTTCACCGACAACATGAGCAACACGAGACCCTTCGACGCCATATAAAACGGCTCCAAGATGTCCGACGTGGAGTCATCATTTCCCTCTCCTCCAATTTCGAAGCACTAAAACAGCAGGACATATCAGACATGGATTTCACCAACTCTAGTACCAACCTTGTAGATGCCTCAAAAATTCTATACACCAGTCAAAGATCCGCGACGCACTGTCTGGTACTCTACATATTCATCCAGAAAAATGGATTGTAATATCAGAAACTAACTTAATTGCAACAAAGCTACTGTCGGCTGCGCTTTCTATTCTCCTTATTCGTAAAATCCTGCTGAACAACTTCCATAAACCATTCAGACTTCCCATTAGTTGTCTAAGAACCTCCGTAGAAATGCAGAAACTGTGCCATCAACTACAATATCACTTTTTGCTATCCACAATCACGCCACGGCACGTAACCAAAAACGATAAAACAGTGACCAGTAGCACCAAAAGTACCAAATGCACACCTTTCTTCTTCTAACCAAGCCACCCACAAACATATTCTACACCTATCTTCACTTTCCACAATTCACAACTCAACGGGACCTCCCTATCTCTGCATCGAATATGCACGCTTCCCAAACTAAGGAAAACCTCATCGCTCATGTTCTGTTCCTCTGCCCTTTCTAAATTCTGCCCATCCACACACAAATTTCGTTCAAAAACGATGATGTAACACACCCACCCTCATCCGACTGAAAAATAAAGGTTAAATTCATTGCTGTAATTGCCACAACTCCTCTGATGGTAACCGTGCAACAGGATGACGTATGATTTTTAACGTGGAAATACCGTCACCCTCGCTAGAAGAGCCTTATGTGCATTAACCATTGCACCCTGTCCCTTTGACCGGTGACAGTGGTCATCGGATATCTGTCTTCGAAGACCAGCTGTGTCAGTGGGGAACATTCACAGACTTGCACCTCCGATTTTATGAAACGTGTTATTCCCGCGATGTCTCTCACCAGATTTGTACATAAAACGAGAAAAATGTGCTACCCCACTACGATCTTCCACACCATTTACAACAACAACCCTTTCGATTGCCCACTCACTACCCCTATCCTCATCAAGATTAACAACAACTGACTTCACACGGGTACTAACTTCCACCGAGAGTTCCTCGTATTTCCCACCAACAGGAACGTTCTCCGTGCTCACCACGTCCGGTTACACCCGATTTACATGTCCGCAACTTACCTAACTACGTACAGTAACTTTGTCCGTCTTAGTCTTGTCTTTGCTATTCATTTTTTTTCTCCTCTACCAGTGAACAGATCTGAACACGAAGAACTGAGCATAGAAAAAATCGATATTCCGACTACGGTGAAGATGGAACAATTTTCATCATTTGATCTGCGAAAATTTAACCATACATCTTAAAATCAAATTCTATGATACTGTACAAAATTTGCAGAAATTCAATCAAAATGCCATACCCCCTAAAATGAGGTACTATGGCTGTCTGGAAATCATTAGGGGTATGTTAAATTGTCTTTTACAGCAATTAAACGTTTAGGGATGAAGAAATGTAAACTAACAGGTTAAGGGGAATTTCTATCCCAACGGAAAACCGTCATACAAGTAATTAATATTATAGGATACACAGTTCATAATAAGTAGATGAGAAATGCTCAAAAATGTTGATTGACACTAATTTGAAGTGGATTTATGTTCCGGAAAAATTCTGAAACGGCCGTAAATACCAAAGTTCAAAAATCCATTTGCAGTAATGCCATTTGCATGACGTACAGGTGTGCGTGCACTAATATATTCTACACTTGTTTTCAATGTTGTACGCGCCGCCGTATCCAACTCCACAACTTCATATTCATACGCCTCGTCATCAATATCTTCAGCCTCCTCACAGCTACCCGCTACATCGTAATTGCATTATGAAATGTCAACTTCGTCCATCATCGGACGATTGTTGTTCTTAAAACCCAAACAAGGTTGGAAAACGATATGTCGGTTTATGTGGTCGGCTGCTTTCTGGAAGATATGTGCTTTTTTTCACGTTGACATTCAATCATTGACATGATTAGATTTTAGTACAGTGTACCACATGGTATTACAATCTGATCTCAATGTTCATTACAAACAGTGACAACAATTTATTGCGATTTGAAGTTCCCTTTATGCATGAAATACGGAGAACACCCTACACTGTATTGTCTTGTAGTCCTTCACAGTCCATTCTCACCGTGCCATTGGTTGAAAAATAAGGGTATTTATTTTTGAGCGAGTCAAAGTTCCGTATTGCTCAGTTTAAGTAGCTGTGAAATAAGTGATACTGTCGAGAAAATACAACTCGGGATTACAAAATGATAAATCAATAATATATTGTAGTAATGCCGTAGCCGTTTATTCAGGTTTGATAAAAGGAGGCAAACAGTGATTGTACTAGTACCACCTTTACAGAGCAAAGTTGGCTCACAACCGATCAACCTTCTTGATTAGTAAATTGTCGGCAATAATAGTGGCCACTTTTTGAGCGCGCAACTAATAACCGATTAGATGAACGTTTGTTGACTGAACTGAATTGAACTCGATAAGAATTACATCTATTTGAGTGGACATGACTGACAATAAATACACTTGACTGTTCCGTCGTACAGTAGTCGATCAAACTGATAATTGATATATTTTTGTAATTATCACTACTGTAGTCATATGCAAATTTCCATCACTGTACAGTATTTTCCACACTCGGTCTATTTATTTTCATTAAGAACTTTTTTTGCTCTCGGTGCCAACATTCTTGACGGCCATGACGATTAGGCCACCAAGGAGATTGAGATCAGTTCGGAGCGATTGTAAATTAAAGATTTGAAAGCAATTTATAGCCATCAATCCAGCAATTTAGGTCTTCATCCCACTTTCCTCGGGTTGTGAACTGCATCTCGGGTCACGAACATCCAAGAGTTAAGTCAAATGGTTGTTGACGGTTTCCAGAGACTGCTGAGAAACTAGAAAAAGATTGATTTGTTTTCATCTCCCTTCACCCCAGCGAGGATTACTACAGTCAAATTAATGGGTTTAACCTTGTTTTCGTCAGTGATCCATATCGCTTTTTCCTCCAGACGTTGTATGAGATAAGGGCCATACCACCATCTACATTACTCTCTGTAGACGCGAACGTTGTCTCCTACTTCGAACACAAACTTTGTCACAGGCGGCAGCTCAGAATTCAAGCTCGAAGTATTCGATTTTAGTAGTGAATCGTTTTAGTTTCAGGTTGAGCGTTGACTACAGCCTCCATACGATCCCTTTGAGAACGGAATTATGGATTCAGCGCTGGTACTGTGGGCGGTATTTCATAGAAGAGAGAAACGAATTGAAGGAGACAGTCGCGATGGCCCACATTGTCTTTAATTGCCTTCATCAGTGAGCGTAAGGCGAATTTGTCATTGATATGAGGATGTTCGGCCTTGATTTTGAAATAAATTCTGTGGATTCGGCGATAATAAGTCTCCCCGGTTGCTATTGAGTCATGAATTTTGACTCCTCTGAATTGTACATAAATGCCTTGAATCTACGCTGGTGGACGAAAAGGTCGGCAAAGAAAGAGCGCTCCAGATCAAGTCTTATTTGTGATGAGTATCATGCGTAGAGGGTAACCTAAAATGTCAAGAAATGATCCCAGAGTGTGCTAGCCGTATTGTACTTCAAAAATACAGCATTATGATAGCTGGTGGGAATATAGATGATCTGTACCACAGGTTTTCCGTTTAGTCACATTAAATCAACCGCCAGCTCTTGGTCGAAGATAATGTCGTTAGAGAGTAAAGGAGCTCTAAATCCAAAGGCGGTGAGTGGAACTCGGTGCATATCCCACATACCTCTACAATCTGATCCGGAACCTCTTTAATAGATGGGAGATACCTGGATAAGCTTGCTTCAAAGTTTGAAAAATTCACCGCGTTGGCGGATGGACGAATTGAGTATGTAGCTTCTCAAGTTCATTCCTTGTGAAGACTATTGACCTTGAAGATAGAAAGATGGACGAATGATGGTTGATAGAAGTAAACGGGATCTTCCACTTTGGTCGAACTTTTCGAAGTACATTTTGATCGTAGTCAAGTATCAGGCGATGCTTTTGTAGTATGTACAATCATACTAACAATTGGATATAAATTTTTATCCACCGACACAGGAATCTGCAGAAAGGAGTTATCAGGTAACGGAATCAGAGCAACAAAAACCCCACAACTCTGATGAATCGTTTCGCCAAAAGAAAATGTAGCACCCTCACTTTTCAAAGTAAAAGTGATCTTGTATTTGTCACAGTACAAAGTTAACTGTGAAAAACCCACCGTAGAGACAGCGGCTCCTGAATCTACACAGAATCCCTGAAAGATGCTTTTAAATAGTGAGACGGGAGAATAGTCGGTGATACTAGGTTGTTTGATGGTGATGCACTGAGTTAGTTGCTAAAAGCTCCTTTGTAATGATATTAGAACTCGTGTCGGCTTCGAGGTTTCTTTCATCAATCTCCCTGTCCCTGAGTGGCCCATCAGTTGATTGCGGCATCACTGCTTAGGGATCTACCAGAATATTTGGTAGATTGATGGCTTCGGGGCTGTTTGAGTGCTGAACCGCATAATTCTCATCGAAGTATTTGGTGATGAAAAACAGTTATTTACATCATCTTCAAAAGAAGTAGTTGAAGATTGAGCCTGCATTTCTGTCACCAAACGTACTGATCATTTACCGGCTATAATTGTTGTTGGGGATGGGTATTATCTGCTGCGGATGTTGAACCTGACCTCTAGGTCATATAGATTGATTTTATCAGTCTGTGAGTGAGACCATACTCCATAAGATCCACAAAATTGATCTTTGAAATGCCATTAGAGAAGCTGAACTGATTTAACATATCCTCTGCTTTCCACTTGATATTTGAATTGTCCTTCGGAAGCCTGCATTGATAATGATACTGACCGGATTTGTGACAATTGAAAAAGAGTCGGTTACTTTGCTATTCTGGCTTCTCTTGTCCTGGTAACCTCTACTGTTATCACGTCGGTAATTTCTTCCTCTACAATTACTGTATCTCCCTAGACTGCCATGACCATCATACGAGTTTCCACGAGTATAGTATCTTCGCTGGCCCGCAAAATTTATTCCGATCTGATTATCATATTCGGTTCCTGAAAAGATATTTGAATGAGTGCCTCAATTTGAATCATGTTCAGTATAGTGATCATCAACACAATTAAGTTTTTGATGGAGCTAATGATGATCATAGAACGATTTTCAATGTGGATTTTCTCGATCCAAATAACCTCATGGATTTGTGCATTTTCCTACCTAGCATGATGAAATGGTATGGTGTTTCGGGGTTCATTTGAGCAAATGGAGACAAAGTGTAGTTTACCCAGCTTTTATCAAATACTTGCACTTAATAATTTCGTCATTATCCCTGAGTGCAGCTACGGAGATAAGATCTTGAATCTTTTGAAGTAAACTCTGCTGTGATTGTACATCCGTTTTTCCATCTGTCTTGAATTATTCAAATCTTAGCGTTGAAATAATTTCATACACATCCTCACGATTATCAGCGGCGAGGAATATGGTGTCGAACGGATCACAAATATCTTTCCAGATTTTATCACAACGAATCAACGACCTGTAGTATGATAATGCGTTTCCCACCACAGTTTCCCACCACAGTTAACGATAGCCCGTTTCGGCGATCGCAGGATTCTTACGAAAGGCGAGAAAATCCCTTTTATGGTTGATCCAAATCTCTTCTGTTCCCCCAAATGATTCTTGCTGTCCTTACTATAGATTGACAGTGAAGTATTTATTATATTAAACGCAGCACCGAGATGGGGATTTGGTAGATTGAACTAATAATTACTGCGCTGAGACGAGTGAAGACCACCACTGTAACCTTTTTTGCGATGTTTTCGCTCGGATTGCGTCGGTTACCGTCCGATGAATATACGTGATCCGGGGATGATGGACGGGCATCGCCGGATGAATTGAAGTTATAAAGATTGTTATCCTCATCGTTCGCATTGTCTTATCTATCGTCATTATCAAAATTCTAACATAAATCAGGATGAATAACATGACCCGATGGATGTGACGACTTTGATGTTTCCATTCTTCGAACTTGTGGAAATTCATCCTGACTATCATCATCCTTTCTATTTCCGAGATTGGAAAACCGAGATTTTGGGATTGTGGATGAAGATGATCGAGACTCATCACCGTCACGGTAACTATGCGATTTATGACTTCCATCGGACATTCTCTATTGACAATGGCCTTGATATTGCATCCTTATTCATCTTTCCTGCAACAGAAATATTTACTAGGGACTCTATAGTAGGATAGTTTCGATATGAATCACTCGAGACTTGGACATACAGATCACTTACTTGCTTTCCCAGTGCAGTACTCTGGTCTATCAATCCTTCCTGTTGTGGCTGTTGAAAGATGTATATCTTTTGAAACGACTGAAGAAGTTGTTTCCGCGAAAGTTGCGCTTGCTGATACTGATAATCAACTAGATGTGGATTAATTTGAGGATGAAGTTGTCATTATATTCCAGGGTTGATTTGATCTGACTGTGGAGAAAATTGAGCTGGGTTCTGAAAGGAGATTGAATAAACTGGAAAAGGAAATGAATTTGAAAAGGATGAGGAAGCGTGAAAGGGATGAATTACCTGAAAGAATCGGTCAGAGAATGGTGCAAATCTGGAAAAGAGGTCTGAGAGAGGGGAGAGGAAACTGAAAAGTGATAGGAGGAAATGATGGAACAATGTGAGATAGATTGGTCTGAAATGAAGTGAAATTTGGTTTTCAGGCAAATGGTGGTGGAGGCTGATTGTTGTTTCAAGAATTACCAGATTTATGTGGTATTGAAGTATCTGTGCGAGGAGTATCCCCTGTTCAAGTTCTTCTGTTGTTTCTTACGTGCTTGTTCCATCTCAGCTCGATGTTTGTCGCGGATTTCTCGGTTGACGTCATGGTATTTCTCTATGATTGTTTTTCTTTTTCATTCCATAAGGTCAGAATCAATTTGACGCCGAATGGTCTGTTTTGATGTGTTTCTTCGGGATGAAAGTCCACTACCTCGTTTAGAAATACCAGGCGATATTGTAGGTAGATTGAAGTATCTCCCTGAAAAGGCTGTGGAATGAATGTCGTAATGTGAACATGTTGAAGGAGTTCACGACGGATTGCTTCTACATGTTTATAGGTAGAAAGCAAGTCTTAGAAAAATGCAGTAACTGACGCTATGGATGCGTTGGCTGAGCTGGTAGATTGTAGAACATTAAAGATGAATTTTGCGGCAGTTCTTCTGGTGCGGCTCTTTTCTACTGGACTTCTACAATCTCTAACTCTGCCAGTGATGTGCGTGTGTTATTTGAGCTTTCCTAGTCGCTTACCGGCAATCGATCGCTCAAATTGGGACTAGAAGGGGGCTGAGGGGATGAAAACATAGTCAACTACAGTCAACGCCGAGTAAGAAGGTAAGGTAAGTCGTATTTTCTGGCAGAACTGGTTGTTTCTCTTTGATGCCAATTTACTTGTTTTTCTGGGTATCGTTATTGTTTAGTAAATAGAGAAAGTTCATAGATACGTGAGACTGTGCTGCTTTCAGATATTACACCGATGCGTTGGTGACTCTGGCGTAAACTTGAAATACCGCGCAAAATGTGAAACTGGAGACGTGGACTGAAAAGTCCGACTTTTCTCGTTTGACATCAAACGGGCACGCTATATTTGCAACTAATCGCGATTGTTTGGAAAATTCAACTCGAGATTACAAAATGATAAGTAAATGGGATCTGTAAGTAAATAATATAATGTAATAATGGCCCAACCGTCTATATGAATTTTGTTCATTGGCTCCTAATTATTTTATGATTTTTCATTGGCTCCTAATTATTTTATGATTTCTTATTAGCTATCATAATTAATTTATAATTATTTTTGAGCCTCTCCATAGTTTCTGTGTATGTTTCTTGTCTTGTTTTCTTATGGTTTCTCGTTCTCTGCTCATCGGTCGTTTTGAAATGTATCCTGAACGGAAAAGTATTTTTCTATGATTATTTTTGTAGTGTAATATGCCAGTCTTCGTGGACTACATGTATGACCCAATATGTAGCAACCCCAATTGGGAGTACTTATTAGCGTGCTATACAGATTTCATGTTGCATGCAATCTGTATTGGATTCTCCCCTATATATACCGTCAAGTATCAATCTCTTTCACTTACAATATTTTTCGTATCGAGTTTTCGAATAAACGAGTTTTCCTGCTATTGCGATATTGTCATTGTAACTTCCGCTATTCATTAGATCAAACAGAATCTACAGTATTCTTACCCTTCATCTCGTATCCCAACTTTTCACAGTTATGGGCCCAGCAGGAAACAACTCTACACTCACGTCCTAAATTTTCCTGGGATCTTCGAACCACGTCATGGACAGATGGTCGTAGAAACCAGGAAGGATACTCTCGGGAAGTAGAGCTTTGGAAACTATTTCATGATACCCTTGCTGACAAAAATAGATACAAAATAGCCACGAATCTTCGTGAAATTTGTTTAAAATCTCAGTTATTTGGTAGAGCATACGGTTTATGCTCAGGAATTCCTAACTGTATAATTTCATCTCCTGATGGTGTGGCTCCAATATTGGATGCAGTATCCATCCGAGACCCACTTTCGGCCACAAAAACATTATTTAATGATTTTAAGTACTTACTAGGTATAAATCGTAAGACGAATGAAAGCTATGTAAACTACGAAGCTAGGTTCGCAGTAGGTAGCAAAATATCAATCACATAGTACCACTCTGAAACTACATCAATAGATACTAGAAATGATGATTTTTCCTGGTTTACATATTGACAACATGCAGCGCATACCCATTCTATCGGCTGATGGTGCTGGTCTTGTGATTGAAGCTGCCGACACTGACGATGATATTGTCACACAGATTACTTACGAAAAGATTGCGTCAATATTAAGACAATACTATGCCAAGAACATCAGCCCAATATCTATATATGAAACGTATGTTGCTAATACAGATACTGTCTCCAATCGCCGTCGCAATGATGGTACTAATAATTGGCAGAATAATTTTTATAACAATAGAAATATTAAAAATCAACAAACTCGAGGTAGTCGTCCACGGATGACACCAGACGAGTTTAGTGCGTATAAATTGAAAGCAAAATGAACTCATGCGGAAATCATGGACATTGGTCAACAGATCATATGTCAAATGGTACCATTGAAGACAATCTGCGATCAATATCCCCTAATGGTACAAATACAGTATGGTTCAACATAGATGGAGACCATTCAAATACTGTAAATAATTCAAATAATTCAAATTGTAATGCCAATTACAGTAACATTCAGTCATTTACTGTCACAATGGTTGTTAATATAGCCATCCTAGTACTACAAAATTAAATGGTCCTCTAGTCGACCATGGTGCTCTATACGGTGCCATCAACATGACAGAGCTCCGTATTAAAACATACGGAAATCCCAAATTCCGTTACACTTGACGGAAACCCTCTAGCTCTAGTAAATTATGAGTGATGGAAATTTGGTAGTGGTACTCATTCTAGAGCTAGGCGTATAATCCTTGGTAGCAATTATATGACATGTAGATCTGACAATGGTACAGTATTAATCAGATATTTAGAAAGACAAGCCTCATCTCAATGGATAATTGGCAGAAATTTTACGCGAGCTAGTGACGTTCTATGCTACAACGGTACCAAAATATTAATATCTCCAGTCAATGGTATAAGAGATTCAATTGCTATGATTGACGATGGTTTGAATTCGTATATATCAATTACTAAGTTTAAAATGGTGGTGTCACCACCTTCAGTTCTAACGGGTCATGCAGCGTCCCTTGATATAAACGAAGAAGTTCTAAAATCCTTGTCTAAAACCAAGAGAATAGTAGATTAAGTACACAGAGATACATGTAGGCACGCTACTTATTCGGATATGAGAACGTTATTAAAACGAAACAAAATATGGAACGACGACATTCAATGGTATCTTGGTGACATAATTCGCAAATGCACAACCTGTACAGCATCATCAACACCACCTCTTTCCAGAAAAGGGACCATTGGCTCGTTAATCAGAGCTGTTAATGATGTTGTTATGAGCTACCATTTCTACTTGGACCAAATACGTTTATTTCACGCTATGGACAGCTTTTACAGATTTTTGGCTGTTTATCCAGTTCCCGACGCCAAAATATTCTCTGCAATCGTGGAATTCGAATAAACCTGGATAACTCAATGCTGGCCGCCTATATCCATTCTATAGGATCAGGTTCTTGCTAAAGTAGAGTTTCTACGATACCAAAAATCTAATGGAATTTCATTTCGACCTCTACCATCCAGAAATCATCATAAAAACACGCTGGAATAAAAACATGGTACAATCAGGTCTATATTTCTTGGGATGGTACATTCATCACCAGACGAAGATCAAATAGTTCTGGCACTTCGATCAGTGTCAATTTCATACGATTTATACGGATCGGACGCTATACCATCATTCAAAATTGCCAAAGGTTTCACTAAACTTTCGGTTGAATATTCGACTACGAATCCCATCTCAAAAGATTTGGTAAATGCAAGAGATACAATCATTGAAAAACGAAAACTCAACCTGATTCTACGAAGCGATGCTATTATAAATCCTGTTAGATATCCTGGAGACCTTGTCCAAGTTCATGTCATACATGGACATGAAAAAAGTGGAAGATGGCTCTCACCCAGAGTGGTACAGCAAATTGATCGTTCAACAGGTACTGTAAAGATTCCTGGTGCGAATGGTCATAAAATTGCAGCTGCATTTGAAGACACAAGAATAGCGATTGTCGATGACGACTTCCCAACTTCAATTGTGGAATCGATCGACAACCTAGATGATTCTATTTCGGAAGCTCTTGATTGTGACGACGACTCTACATAGAATGATTATAACGATTTCCATCCCACATACTCATCTCATTCGGAATTATATTCTGTATTCGATAACATAGATTCAATTAACAGCCATGCCTCAAATTCAACACCAACTACTACTGTTATAGATAATAATGCGATCCAAGTGGCAACTTCCATCTCAAATGATGATGCCATCATAAACGATGATGCGTTCTCAACAGATCATGCCTACTGTAGTGTTAAAACCATGATAGATGATGATATAAATGTCGATAATATTAAAACTGGTGACAGAATGGAAGTATATTGGTCATTGGACGATAGTTTCTACCCTAATACTGTTGAATCAATAAATATTGACCGTCATCAGATTATATAAGATGGCGGAGATAAAGAATCAATTCGTCTTATCGAAGAAGATTGGCGAATACCCAACAGTCTCATCAACAGTACAGAAATATTTTCTGGTCCGAGTATAAAATCAAACGAACAAGAAATTCTTGGTCATATAATGTCAACAATTGGAAATAAATTCTTTTACGTGTCATCACGCGCAAGGATTTGACCGACCCGTTCTAATCAAATCATATATTGAAGAAGAGTCAGAATTTAAGAAAACGGTATCTGTAATACATAAATCGGCTCTACCACGAAACGAAAATGTTATTTCATAACATTTAAAAAGTTAAGGTAAACGATGATAACTCATTAAAACTTGAAGCTCTAATTGCCCCACATGGGAATGAAGACAGTATTAAGTCGGAATTGAAATCCGACTGTAATATGAGTTCACCATGTGGCGTTCGAATAGTTCTATCAATGGCCTCAATTGAAAAAATTGCGTCTAACAAAATCTGACGCAAAGGCAGCTTTCCTTCAAACAGGACAAGCCCAAAGAGATGTTTATGTAATTCCCCCGAAGGAGAGTTTGGATAAAGAAAATTTTTGGCTACTTCTCACAGAAGTATGGGCTTGTAAACTCCAACGCTGAATGTCAGTCGCAGTCTGATCAGCTATTTATAAAACTTGGACTCACTCAGTGCACTGTAATTAGGCAACTGTTTTATGTGTTACAAAATGGTAAACTTGTTCTACTGGCTGCTAAATTTGTCGATGACATATTAGTCACCGGAGAAACTGAAGAAATCGATAAGTTTATAAATGGATTTTTTGCTATCTTCAAATTTGGCACAGTAGTGCACGGACCGGGAAATCTTCGATTCTATGGATAAATCTGACTCAGAATGAAGATTAGATCTGCTAGGTAAATGCAGATGACAAAATTACTGCACTAAAAACTTATCCAATCACACTACTGCCAAGTAGATAAAGTGATACAATTCTAAATGCCATTGAAAAATCATCCTTCATTTCACTAAATTCTTCGCTTGGATGGCTAGGAATTACTGCTTATCCATTCTGTGCTTTTTACAGCAGCTTCCTACAGCAACTACTACCAGAAGCAAATATTTCAGAATTATTAACTAAAACAAATGCACTTAAAATGGTAAAAAACTTGGGACCAACAATAAATTCACAAGGACACCAAAAGGACTACACACTATTACAGTGGCAGTATTTGCAGACGCAGATCACACTACTGATAATGGACAATTGTCCTATATATCGGGACCTCTAATTGTTCCATTATCAATTAATTTGACCTATCACACGCTCTCCTGGATGTCGCACAAATCTAAAAGACCCGTCCGATCAATTGCGGCTGCTGAAATATTAGCAGCCTCAGAAGCAATTGTCAAAGGAAAGACGTTCAAGACAGAACTTTCTACACTACTTCAGATACAACTTCGTCTCATCATCAAGGTTTACTCTAAGGATTTATGCACGTCCCTTTCGACTCTTCGCAACTCTATCGACCGATCTATTCGTGCTGATGCGAATTCTATTCGATTTGAATATGAAATGGGACATGTAGACGAAATATGTTCGTGTTGAACATTATGAATTTTGATGACGCGTACTTATTGTACACGTCATTGTCATCACTGCTTACATTTATCCGTCAATAGTTTATATCATCGTCATTTTTAATTAATTTTGCGTCAGATTAATTTTCCCAATTTCTTACTTCATTAAGGTGCTGGAAAAATTTAACTTTGGCCCTTACACCGAACCGGAATTTACTACTGTATTAGAGGGTGCATAATAGTTATAAAAAGCCATTTATCTGTGAATTCTTCGCAGACCAAATCGGTTATCGACGTCCTTAAAAATCATATTCCTTCAGAGGTTATAGGCCCAGCTGTGATGATTACCCTGCAATCTTCAATTTCCAACTTCGGGCTCTCGACGTTTCACTATTTAGTCATTTCCCTTTTCTCAAGATGTCGGGTCAAGAGAAACTCCGTATTCGGCCGCTCGATGAGAGGAGCGATTTATCTCTTTGGCGTATTCGTGTTCGTGCCACCATTGGAGCCAAAGTCCTCGGGAACGTATTTCAACCTCCTCGAGACGCCGACCCTGGTAGGCTCAATGATCAACAAGGCGAAGCAAGAAACATTGTTGCTGCCGCGCTCAGTGACCAAGCGCTCCGTATTGTTCGAACCGTTATCGAAAATCCCCTTGACCAGTTTGTCAAATGGGATGCGAGATATGATTCAAAGTCAGCCTCATCAAAGATTTACAAGATGTTCGAACTAGTTTCCGTACGGTATACAAGCCTCCGAGAAGATATTTAGAAAAACATCGACCAAATGGATGCGTTAATAAAGCAGCATAGGAGGATGAGAACCGCCATAGAATACTCCCCCGCCATTGGTATCTTGGTTGCATCAATTGAAGTTTCGAAATTATTACCGGTTACGGCCGCAATTAAGACTTTAGCCGAAAAGTATATCTCTTGAGAAGACGTAACTGCCCGGATAATTGAAGAAGCTAAGTACTTACAGTTAGATAACAATAACCACGATCGGTCTCATGCTGCATCTACTGTATGCAAGATTTTCTCAAAAGCTAACCACCATACAGAAATGTGTTTTCTCAACCCGTTAAATGCAAATAATAAGCCCAACATATCATCCACATCTGTCTCTCAAATTAATGATCGAAACAAAGCAACTAACGTAACAAGAATAAGAAACCTAGCCGGAGGAATGACAAGTTTCAAACTGAGGAGCGAGCCGCGATGGAATCTTATAACAGCAATGCACCGCGCCGCGACCCGGATCGTATGATGTTGGAATCAGGTACCTGTTGTGCCAAATATTTCCATGAGTCTTCTTTCCATACCGGCATTGGTGAAGAAGAACATTGAAGTTATTTTTATGCCTGACAAGGCAGTTCTAATTGAATGCGAGGATTATTGTTCCATTCTTGGTTACGCCATGCAATCCGAAGACGGTCCATTCTACATGCCCGACGTCAAGTATTCCACTCAGGTTATGCCTACAAATCGAGACAAGAAGCAGATTTCAGCCATGATGGTAATCGCTCATGATCGTCTGAACTACACCGCAGCACCTTCGATACCCGATGCGGAGCGTCAAGACACCTCCGATACGGAGTACAGTATGTTTGAAATCAGCGAGGATGATGATAATTTACCCGCTGTTGATGTCAAAGAGACATCTATAGTTCGTTCTGATGAAGATCGAGGGGGGAGTTGGAGTAGTTACAAAGATCACTGATGCCGTTCCAGATCCACCTAAGATCATGAAGGACGTTGCCAAGATGTGACACTTCCGCCTCGCACATGCAGTACAATTCAAGTCTATTGAAGGATATATCCGTGACGGTTTACTTCCTCATTTCATCTGTAAGACGGTACAGTGCGACTTCTGTACAAGGGGAAAATTCCACAAGCGGTTTTCAGGTTCACTAACAAGCGCTAGGTATATCGGGGTTATTCATGTTGGAACTAAGGGAAAAATCGAGACAAGTTTCACTACTAGTTTTAAATAATTCCTCACGATAATCGAGGAGCACCCATTTTATCTCTGTCCGTTTGCTTCTGAGGAAGGGTGACGCTGCAGAAGAAGTTCTGAAATTTGTCAGCTATTTCTAGAAATAGACTGAATACAGTATCCGACAGCTTCATACAGATGGTGGTACGGAATTCTGGAGAGCAATCGACTGTTTGGAGAGCGATGTTGTACGTGTGACTATCATGACACCATATTCGCCACAGTCCAATGGGTTGGCTGGAAGGACCCATTTCACCGTCCTAGGATTGCCATGGACATGCCCTACATAGTTCAAGCTCCCGCTTTCATACTGAGAGTTAGCGGTCCACCACGTGGAAGATTGCAAGAATTTTGTTCGCTGCTCCACTACCGGTAATGTCCCGCATCAAGTGCTCTTTTGTACCAGACCTACAGATTTTTAGCAAATTCGCCAGTTTGGTTGTCGAATGCTGTATCAACCAGTACAATCCAAGCTTTCTACTTTCGAGGCCCGTATCCGCAATAGTGTCTGCTTACTCCAAGAAGGAAATGGTGTATACCGCGTTTTAACTGCCGATGGAGTTGTCAGTACCAAGCACGTTCGAGCAGACGAGACCGTTTTCCAAGGTATACCCAATGTTATTGAAGATGGCGAATTTACGGAAAAATACAGTCCCGAAAATTCTGGTGAAGACAGTGACACTATATATATTCCAATGGATGAAACCATAGACTCCGCTCCGGAGGAACTGGGTCCTACACTTGAAAAAGATGACTTCACTTACGGGCCAATTAAACCGAGAACGCATGGCTAATCAGATGATGATTCCTTCAATGAGGATATTGAGTCAATTTATGGTTCATACAACAATGGTACTGAAGTTACCGAAGTTAACACCGACGCAACTACTGTACATACTACTAACCGATACAACCTCCGATTTAGGAAAGATATTTCCTATTCGCACTTTGCCCGCACCGATAAGGATTAGATCGATGATGAGCCAACGATGAGAAATACATTGAAGTCCGTCGATCGGATTAAATGAATGGATGCTATAAAGGAGGAGTTTGATACTATTCACCGAAAAAAACTTGGGTTTCTGCAGCTGCCATACCCAAGAATGCTACTGTACTACCGTCCGGAGTCATCCTCAAGTTGAAAAGGAACGCCGAAGGTTCACCTGTACTTTACAAGGCCCGTATAGTTCCTCGTTGTAACTCCCAGTCCGATGAAGTTGACTATACAGAGCTCTATGCCCCGTTTGAATGCGTAGAAGTTATTTGTACTTTACTTGCCGTTGCTGTATCCAATAATTGGGTTATAGATCACTTGGATATCACGGGTGCATTTCCACTAGCCTCTCTGCACTTGGAAAAGACATGGATACGTCTTCCGTCTATTGGTGGAATCTACACTGCTAACGGAAAAATTGTACAGTTGATAAAATCACTGTACGGTCTCCGCCAAGCACCTAAACTGTGATACGAACACTTCAAAACTAAGGTCAGTGACATCGGATTTTTTCGTTCGAAGTCAATTGACTGCTTGTTCATATCTACATCTACCTTCTATACGGTTTATATTTTTGTATGTGTGGATGGATGAATTTCTTCTAATTGGCTCAGAAAAGGCTTTTTCGGACGTTAAGAAAAAGTTACAACAGATGTCTACTGTAACTGACCTCGGCCCGTGTGAATATTTCTTTGGAATCAAGTTCCATCGGAATCCGAATGGTATTTTTATTTCGCAGAACGCGTATGCCGAAAGGATTATACAAGCGGCGAATATGTTGTCTTCCAAGCCATCCCGTACTCCACTACCTTTTGCCCATTGTTTGTATGAAAAAAGAGTACCTACTACCGATTCGGAGAAGTCTGACATGGAGGATGTACCGTTCTGGAATAGACTGGGTTCACTACTGTATCTTGCAACCCGGACTCGTTCCGATCTTTCTACAACCGTTTTTCTACTTGTAAAGTTTCAATTAGATTCGGCGCCCAAACATTTGTAGGCGCTGAAGTACGTGTTAAGATACCTCAAGGGCACTACCGACTACGGAATAATTATTCCGAACGGAGAATCTAAAGTCAAGTTAGTTGCATACAGTGATGCAGATTGGGTTCGAGATGAATATCACTGCCGTTATTGGTCTGGATATGTGTTGTATCAACGTCGCTACGGTTATTTAGACATCAACTTTACAAACCGCTACAGCGAAATCTACGTCGGAGGTCAAATTTTCAGTGCTGTCCACATGCGTCCGAGATGTCTGTTGGATTCGTGACATTTTATCCGATATCGGTTGTGCACAGAAAATCTGATAGTTCTCTATCAAGACACATTGAGAGCGATTAGCTGGACAGAATAAGAGCAAGGACTCAGAAAAGTCAAGCATATTGCTGTAAAATACCATTATGTCCGAGAATCAGAGGCAAAAAAGTTGATTCAAGTACTGTCCTAATATAGACATCAGGTTCCCACACTAATTTCGACGACATCAGCTATTTTTTCCACACTGTGACACATCCAAAAATGTTGGACACGTATCACACACAACATTCAGCCCGTCGAACACATCAGTACACCCACTTTCTGCAACCTCACACACCCTGGAACCAAAGAACCTTCTGTCTATTTATTTCGCTTTTTGCGTTCTCATCTCCTATAAGAACGCCACAAGCACTATTCCCTTTTACTCACTTTTCGTCTTCTTGCTTTTTCAATCTACAATTATTAAACTGTACGTTTGTAACTGTTGTCAACATAAGGTGTAGTGACCCCCGTCAGAAATCACCCTCAATTCATACAGGTACAAATTACAGCCTCTAAACCGACTTCCAACCCTACAGTACCATTGCTACCAGATA
>JAULBU010010413.1:0-24176 GCA_032358235.1 Odonthalia washingtoniensis
GTGACATGTATCCCGTGCGGGGTGTCGACAATGTTCATACCTAGGAACTATTTTACCGTCCCTAGATCCGTCATCTTCATTTTGTGCTTTTCTTCCTAACCACAGTGCGTGCGATCGCCTATTAATAGTTTCTCGTCAGGTTCTTCTATAAATTGTACGTCCATTACGGGAACAATAGATTTCGTAGCGTAGCAGTATACTTTGTAACAAAGGAGTCCTTCAGCAATTCCTACAAGAAATCGCCTCTCGGCCGTCACATCAAGTTTAGTTCTCTTCTGCAGTGGTATATACATGAGGGCTGTATATTTAAATGGTATGAAGAGTTCAAATTCTTTCTTTCTTTTGAAAAAGCGCCCATGTGATGTTTCTTTGTTCGAGAATGTGCTTGTTGTACACATATTCCTAATGGTAGTGGCGTACAATACTGCGTGACCCCATCATTGTTTTTCCAATTCGCTGTCAATCAGCATTGACGTGGCCATCTCCAAGAGCCGTCGGTTCATTCTTTCGGCGACATACATCTGAGCATGTGCCGCACGACCCGTTGGCATGTGCGATATTTCATTCAGCTTTAAGAATTCCTGTATTTCTCAGGACGCGTATTCAGTTCCCTGATCCGTTCTGATAGTTTGCCCGGGGCAACCCCCGTTTTTTATGAATGAGAGGTACCGTTTTATATTGTTAACGGTCCGCAATTTTTCCTTCAGTAGGAAGGTTGCAGTCATTCTAGAATAGTCATCGATGTATGTCTGAAAGTAAAGTTCACCATCAACACCTACGACCGAAAAGGGGCCACATGTATCCGAGGATATCAGCTCTCCTCTTTCATGACTTCTCACTTTTGGTGACTTTGTGCGTTTCTGATATGCCCGGAAGTGTGACTTCCCTTGTGCGCAAATTACGCAGTTCAGTCGTTTGCTGGAGTCTTCCTTGGATATTTCGATGCTTCCTATCCCTCTTAGGTGGATTATTCCACTTTCTCCCAGATGTCCTAGTCGTCTGTGCCATTTTCTTAATTTTTGTGACTCATCATCACTTTCATCATCACTGACATCCGAGTCACATGACCCGGATTCAGATTCAGAGATTTCGCCGTCCTCTTCTGGGGGTGAATTGCAGGATCTTCGTTTAGATTCATTATGTTGATGAACGAATCTTGAGCATCAACTAGGCGGTAGAGGTTGTCTGTTCCTCGACTAGCCATGGCGATAATCGAGTTACCGGTTTTGATGATGCAACCATTGCCATGGAATATCACGCTTTTTTCTTGTTACTTGTCAATTCTCCAATTGATAATATGCTTTTCCTCATTTGAGGCACCAACTTGACAACACCATAAGTCCTGTTTTCTCCTTTGGAACTCACTGTCAGACTCTCACATCAAGATGTCTTCAAGATTCCTGTGTATGACTTTCGTTTGCTATGAGGTGGTTGTTCATCATTTATGAAATGGTGTGAGGCTCCTCAGTCTACTATCCATTTCTCCACACTGTTTTGCGCAGTGTCTCTGTTCTCAACGGTGTTGAACACGAACTCCGTTTTAGATTCATCTTGTTTTTCAGGTTCTTCAGGTGACTTCTCTACGACAACATTCTCCTTGCCTGTTTTTGGTTCTGATTTAGGCACACCTTTGGAATTTCCTGTACATTTTTCCATGATGTGTCCAACTTTCAGGCACCAGTGACAACGTCCACTGAATTTCTAATTTTAGCCCATTTTCTCGTCTGAGACATGCAATATAGATCCCGAATTTCCCACCTTTCTTTGTAGATCAATGGGGAAGTTCGGGTCCCCAATGTCTTCACGCAACAATTCTTGTAATTTGATTGCTAGTTCGGAGTAGAGCGAATCCACCAATGACGCATTGGTCGTTCTTATTATCAGCTTGTATACCTCAAGTAGTCCTCTGGTTAAAATTCCCCATTTGTGGGCTTCTAGAACTTTATAGTCTGTGTTGTCTAGTCTTAAGATCAGTTCTTGGAGCCTTCCTTAGGATGAGATGAGACTTTCAGTCGTCTCCATCTTGATTTTGATCAGTTGTTAATATACGTCACGAAGGGTGTGTGTGTTTGAAGATCTGCACTAAATTAGGAGTTAAATCCATAGGCCGTCTATATTTCCGATTTTGGTGATCGCGCTGAGGGACCCAGTGAATGATGGTGCTATACACCTTATAAGGTAGCTTCTTATGATCACCTTGTTATCCTCTGCGGATTCGTCTTTGGTGGTATAATTCCCTTCGGCGTTGATGAGTAGCTTCTTTCGATCAAGAATACGCTTTTCCAACCTCTTCTACTCGTAGTCGTATGGGAAGTGCTGGTGGATTTTCTTCTCCACCATCTCTTTGTAAAAGTTGAACACCGAGAGGTTGAAATCTTGGCCAAGTTCGAACCTCTGGAGTTCACATAAACATGAGGCATTTGCGTTATTTTTGAGGAATCTTCCATCATCATAATCTTTGAGATGTATATGAGTATGAAGTTTTCCTTGAATTCGTTTTCAATCGTCAATCCAGTGCTTTAAATTTTTCTTTTTGCACTTCCAGAATTGGCATTTGGGCAAAAAATCTTTTCTTTTCTTACCATCATCAGAATTGGATGGATTGCTATTTCCGTCCCGCTTATTCTTGTTATCAGTGCCCCGGCTGTGAGTTGTAGAGTCCAATTTTGATTCTGAACGGCCTCCGCCGTCAATCATTTAAAAAGCTTCCGAGAGAGAAATCGCATGTTTCATAAAACCATTAAAATATTTTTAAGGTTTGTCTCGGATAATTCTAAATCTTACTCGATCTGGCTACGTAAGCTGCATGGCTTCATGGATAGGAGGACATGATTTACCACCAACTTGTGGTTTGACTCAACGAGCCACGATATTCCAAGAAGTTTTATTAGACTATGGTATGAGATAAATAGGTTCTGCATTTGAGATTTGGAAGATGAATCTGACATATTCATATTCAATTCGGTGTTGGTATTGTTTTCGATTTTCACAATCGTCACGGTATCCATTGCCTCTTTGGCTTGCGAGTCCAAAAAGGATCGTAGGTATGAGTCTGATAGTTGGCCACAATGTGTTGCTCACTCGATAAATGGGAGAGATAATGGCTCCTCGAGGTATTAGGGATCAACAAAAAATTTCAAAGGGGCCAGATGGACCGTGTCGATATACAAAGAGTCTTTAGAAACCAAATGATTTGCTCGCTCCGTAACCTCCTCCGCATATTCGTCATAACGACGTAAAAATATGAATAGATTCTGCATCGGTCTTAGCAAGATGAGGGTGGTCTAAGGAAGTCGAAAAACATTTTGGAGATGAATCCGTCATTGCAGGAAAATTCACTAGAAAAATGAGAGAAAATCTTCCAACGGATGATTTAAAAATGAAAGCCTGGATGATGAACGTAGATAATTTAACGTCCACTTAGAAAAAAACGCATACCAAGTTTAGCGATAGCGAAGTGATCACTATGCTCACCAAGTTATGCAGGCTGCTGACACTAACAATGGCGGAGCAGGTAGTTGACCATAAAAACCTAAAGAGTGTAAATAAGTCTAGGTTCCCGATGCTGGGGTGGTATCGATTTTTTATTGTGGATCTTAGTATAAATAGTATACCAAGTACACAAATTACCGATACGGCAGTAAGTGTAAAATAAACGTAGTACTGACACGAAATCTAAATACAGTATATATACATCACGACACAAAATTCTATTTCGTGTCCAAAATATGGTACCTACTGTGATTTATTACAGTAGGTCCAAATTGGTCGTGTTTTGTCACTAGTAATAATATTAGTATTATTACGTGGTGGTTACACTACTCTGATTCCGCGTATTGGCTACACGAACCAATAGTGATAAGTGATAACTTTTTTTCTTATTTATTTCCAAATCATTGAATTTTGTCATCCTGAGAATATTTCGTCCATTTGACAAAATGTCCAGTTCATTTATCAGTCTTCGGATTTTCTCGATAATTTTATTTTTCAAGCAGAAATTCATCAACCATGATCGTGAAAACGAGAATATTTATTGAAAATTGTTCAAAATGTCTCAAATGTATTTTCTCAAATAGAATTATAAATCAGTTGGATAAGGTTATGTATCTGGACAATAAGCATAAATAAAAAGAAAAGGTCTTAACCATATGTATATTTGAGACGGCCTATGGACCTGGTTTCGGTATAAAATAACCAGTTTCCACATTTCAACCACAGATTCTTTGGAAACAAAATTGATCATGGTTCAAGGAAACGTGATGAATCATGTGAGTGTACCGATTCTCTAACGTATCTGAATGACTAGCAACGGCGCTCAAAAATATTTTCCTTTTCGAATTTCAATTAGGCAGGATTTTTTGAAATTCTGTCTTCTGTGTGACAATATAAATGGAATTGGAATTAGTTGGGCGGTCCAACTAATTCCAATTCCAATTATATTTTCGTTCAATTTTTTAATTTTTGTAGGACATTAAATATATCTTTCTTGTAGGAAAGACACGTGAAGTTTTGGTTTTTCCACACTATAGTCATATTAACCATATACCTGACATTGTCTTGCTACACAGAATACTGTACAGTGTACTTTTGTGGAATCAATAAACATAAGATGAGTCTAACTTCAACGGTCGTTGGGAGTTGAGTGACTAAGCACAATTATGTTGTCAACAGACATTTACTTGACTTGACTTGTATAAGTACTGACATATTTCCTCCCTTTTTAACTCTCTTGAAAACAGGTACGCCATTATGACAATTTAAGTTTATTATTCACTTTTAGTAATCACGAGTCGGATTTTCTAGACAATCGCGATTAGAGGCAAATATAACTTGCTTGTTAACGTTCTAACGAGGCAAGTACAATCATCAAAACCTTGTTTTGGCGCGGTAATTCTCATATATATATTAACTTTCCGTTAAAGTCTCGATAATCATCCTCAACCGCCCAAATAAAATGTAGAACCTGAAAAACCTTCAACTTTCCTACTCTCAATTCCTCGCAGCAAACCGAATTCAAATAACAACAAAAAACTAAAACAAAAAATAACCCGACCAACAGCGAAAAATAAATGTCCGAATCAGATTAATAGAAAGATGCAGATCAGATGATTAATCTCTCGCCGGTAAACGACAGGGATAACTCACCTCATCTCTCGGCAATTGCGCTATCATCCATCGTAGACGTTCAATATGAATTCAACGCATCAGACACCGAGACAACGATGCGAAGATCAACTTCGAACTTTCTATAGTCCAACAGCGATGAGCACTATTCAGTCTTATCTATCGTTGGGTTATTCGGCAACGTGTTATCTATCAATGAAACAGGTGAAGATTTTCATCTTCACCTCCAGCAGCATCTCAGCACAACCGCCTTTATTTCTCTACCGTTTCATTACGACCCAACTATTTACAAGCGATCCCGCGCGGTTTTATTCAATCTTGGAGTAAACTGTCACACAGACATGGTGCGGCAGAATACCCCAGTATGAATCAAACTCATTTACGTCATTTGGGAAGACAGGTCTCATACAATTATGGAACAAGACACCCGACTCAGTAGATAACCGGCTGGTCAGAGACAACCCGCGGAGCATACAAACAATATGGTACAACAAACCATCCAGCATAAAATTGGACGATCACCTTGATATATTGATAATATAGATTTATTTCTCCATATTCTTCTTTCTTACTGATGAATATGAAATGGTACATGTAGACCGTACCGAGTAATGTATACAGTTTATGATTAATTCATTACTTCATATTTCCATTAACCACACATCCATAAATGATACATGGAAAAGAAGAAGCAACTATGTAATATTTCAAATTGAAGAACCATGCACCAGTTTCATTGTTCGTCTCTCCCCTTTAGCTTATAGTAAAGTATGACGTTAGAACATACATCACTCTTGAACGTATTGCTTTTGTACATGTGTGGTTTTAAAACATCATTTGATGTTTATATCAAAAGAGGGCTTACAATGTTGCCTTGCCGATGCAAGCGAAAACTTTGATGCTTACAGTGTAAGCAATTGCTTATATTGTGCTGAATTTACTGTAAGATATGGGTGTATGTTGAATTGATTGATTCTACTGTACTGAGTTTATGTTGATTGAATTGACACTAGTGAACTCCGCGGTGAGACGTAGCTAGATGTCAAATATCTATAAATAGGACAACAATAGATTGTTGATAAAAATAAATAAACACAGTTACCTTTTTCCATACGACTTTCAGTGTGAGGCACGGGCCCATATTTTTCTCTTTTCTTTGTGATGATAGTTTTGACATGAAATTGTTTCGTGACAAACTGTCTACACTAGATCTGTGCCTAGAAGTGTGTAACAATGACATCGACACGCATTTAAAAGACGATGGGTTCACCAAAGTGAAAATTATAAGTACAGAAAATTCGGAAATTGGACAGTCTTACATTTTATTAAATAACATTATTGATGTAATACTCAATCAAATTAGCTTAGATTCTGACCATGATGTAACCCTTTGTCCATTTCCACCTATTAGCGAGTGGATTTCCCACCCAATAGAAGAAAACCCGACACTAGTTCTATATAACAGATTGAGTGAAGGTACATGCGGATCGAATGATTTAAACCTTATATAGAATGACAATTAGCGCAGGTCTAACCAATGATGGTAAATCGTTTGTTTGTTTCATACAGATATATACACACAAACTTTCTACAGCATTGAAAACAAACTCACTCGTGCATATCTGATACACGTCACGTTACTTAACTTTTCGGATACGTTTCGTCTGTATCTCATTGATCACGGTCATACATTGGTTGGTTTCCTTCAAGTTCCATAAAATAGATTCAAAAGACGTCGAAGACTACGAGATTGACTAGAAATAAATGTATGGTAATTTACAAGTTACAGACTACATCCCATTAACATCTTCTTGAATTGGTCGCTATAAAAATGACCTCTCTTCATCAAGCTATGACCATGGCCTTACAACCATTGTTAGGCAAATCAAGTGCGATATTTTCAGTAATACACGGGAAAATATTTCGATGGCACCTATTCCCATTGATCTATTCGTATTGCTGCGATATCCCTGGGGCCAAAGAAATGTCTGGTGTTCGACGCAACCTAACTCCTATAAGACCTTATTTTCGTTGCATGGCTACAACAGCAGATATGAAAATGTTACAGGTCTGTGCACCTAGAGCATTTGAATCCATGCTGGTATCCAGAAAGAAATATGCGTCTCTTGTATATATTGCAAATTCTCTTCATACTAATATACATGATCGAAAAGATAGTCTGGAGCAGGCTGCATAATTCCTTCATGATATATCAATGGCGTCATGGGCGAAAATATGGGAGAAGTTATCTATTTTATACCCACGACTGCTTTTCCCTGGATGTTTTAGCTCAGTCACATACCACCCCATTACATAACCTTCATTTGGAAATCTCGAATTTAATCAAGTCAAACATGATGAATTACCTATCCAGTCCCCTAATAACCACAAATCCAGGTAAGCCATTACTTCTTCTAAAACCTTCTAATCTATCTGAAAAAAACTGTTTGGAACATGAAACTCTCTTTTAGCAGCAATCGAGAATAAATTTGCGCTTCCTGGTTTACATAAAGATTTTTCTACCAAAGAGTAATCACAGATGTTGAATGGATTGTTTCTAACAAATTCCGTAGATGGGATGTTAGACGGGAAAGACTACTGAAATCTTGACATAGTATTTCCCTTCGTTGCAGGTTTCATAGATAATATTAATGTATTTAAAGACGAAGCACCACACACACAGATAGCTACTCCTTACTCAGATATTATGTTATCCCTACTATATGATCATAAGAGAGACGGATGTTCATAATACGAAATCACGAACATTTGTACAAAAATAGGGATATGAAATAACTTATTATATCTACATTTGGCTCCCATTGTGACAATTTTATAGTCCGGAACTTGTACGTTTTAACTGACAACTCTAAATTAAGAAGGAGGAAAAGTTTTTATGAAATAAAGCAATTCGAAAATTCAAACGACGAGTACTTTCTTCGAGATTGAAAGACGTATTTCTTTTCAAAAAAGAGTCGTTTGTTATCTTCTAATTGATTTCTGTTTGTATTGTAGACGTAACGGTACCTTCTTTAAGCAGTTCAACATGTCTACTCTACGTACTCGTACTCCTCAGCCTTTCTACGATAAAATATATTAACGTATGCATATCTTTGAGGTCCATCCATCTTCACCACATCGCAAGGTTTCATATTCAGCCTGTCTGCTTACAGACATAGCGAGCTTTGACATTACCATATCAGCTAGGACTATATGCACCATTCCACCAATTGAATAAACAGGGGACAGTCCATATTGCGTCCCTGTTGTACTCTTTTCCAACTCATCTTCACTTCTTTGCCACATAATACGGATACAGTTCAAACATTTATCTATTCAGTCCACTTTTAGATCTTTGTTCGAAGGAACGTCATAGAATTGTAGAAATTCCAATTCCTGTTCAAGTTGGAGATTGAAAACTAGGTATTTAATCCTACTATGTTTCATGCATAGATAACTGCAGTGAGATGAAATTTAAATCTGCATAAATGCCAACTCTTGGGCTAATCAGATTCCCATGTGTCCATTAGGCTTGGGTGAACTCTCATCATTATCACCTTATACCATATCAGGATCAAGACATGGTGTTGTACTCTGATAAAATCGTATTTTTCAAAACAATGCGATGTGACATTCTGAAGTTTGATTTCTCCGTGAATACATCCTTACCAGTAGGCATTGCGTCCAATGTAGGTGCTATGTACCCTGAAACATAAGCTGATGCTGAAAACTTTTTCTTTGTATAACGTGCAATATTCAATGGTATACCAATATCTTTCATATGTTCTCTCAACAAAATAATCAGCTTCGTCATACCAACTACATTCATGCCTTCAATGAAGTCCCTTATAAGTGCAAACTGAACTACTTCCCTACTTAAACCATTTTCATTATTTCATAGAATCTTGGCGACAATTTAAAGTTCTATAAATTCAACAGACATTCCTGTTCGAAATAAAATGGCATCATTTTCCTTCACAGCCTGAATTCTCCTTAAAATTCCCTGCTTTGGAGTAGCAGATACTGTCCTCTTGCTAAGACGTTTCGGGATATAATGTTCGTCTTCTTGTCTCCTAACGGCTTCACCCATTGCAGATGAGGACCGTTTTGAAGTAGTTCATACTCTGCTTTATATATTTTTGTGTGCCTTTTCGTACATCGCATCTGTTAGATAACCAAGGCCTCCAGTACGACTTGTTTCCATGACAAAATGATCAAGCATGTTCCAATTCCTTTTTACCATAATTGAAGCTTGACATTCACCAAATGTCTTAAATGCTAAGAACTTGAACTACTAAATTAGCTTTCTCAATTCATTTATATTTTCATCACTCCATACTGGACGTCAATTTTTTCTGCAACTTTAGCTAATCATATCCACCAACTTTAAAAAAACAGACGTCACAGATGCAGTACCGAAATCTCGGAAACAAGTATCAACAAGTGTACCGAGAAAGGGGACACCATATCAATGCGTTAATGATCTGGTTCTTCAAGCATTCCGACAATACATTCAAAAGTTAACAGACTTCATAGACGACCAGCTGTTAAAACTTTGTAGAAGTCTACATTCAACCCATACTTGGGTCATCTGTTCTGCACTTCTCGAAGAAAACTATTAAGAAGGAAAATAACAGGCCTCTTCATCAAATAAATAGTTCTCCTTTCCCCAGAAAGCGTAATTATTGACTTACTAAACTGCTTGTTTTCTTTAATATACAATACGAGACACTCTTTCAACAACCTGTAGATACCAAGTGAGAGGTTATGCATTGGTTTAAATCCAAATATTTCATTAATGTAAACCGGTGAATGTATACCAACAAATGGAAACTTTGAAAGCACAAGTGGTACTGGTAACATTGAAAGCTGTTTAAAATCGTTCAAAATGTCTTCATTTCGGCAATTCATACATTCTAACATTTGAATAGTAACATCTACAGACCTTAAGGCTACTTCCGTAACAAAACTCAGGCTTTCCTTACTAACTAAACACCTGGGGCATGGAGACTTTTTATTTGTACTTCTCTTTATACTGAACATATTATAGGCCTCAGGAATTTCCACTACATACGAAGACAACATCAAGTAACCACGAACGTTTTTAAAATCTGCTGTCTCAAACGGTACCCCTTCCATGGCCACTTTAATCAGTGACTGGAATATATATTCAATACTCTAGTGTAATGCGAGTAGAATATCTTGCCTGTTTATTTTATTACTTTCTTTTCCAATTTGGTGTTAATGTGTGAACTGTACAGGATAATAACCAATTATTGAGTCTCCAGATGAAATCATTCGTCGTCTCCACTCTTCCTTGAAATTTGAAAGAGTTTAATGAAGTGGATAAAATTTCAAGGGTGACGTCTTTAGTGATGTCTGTGACTTGCCGCTGTATATTTTGAACAAAGTAATGAAAGATTTTTCTCCATCAACAGCAAGCGTATGACATGAAACATTCTTCTCCTTCGACATCTTAACTATTCCTTCAGTTTTCGCTGCCGCTTTCACACCCAAATCGGCGTTTATAGGGTGACGGTGGATTGTAACACGGTCATGCGTTCTCGTGTATAACCCGTCTTTGCGAACTTTTTAATTTGGCTGCGCGAAACATCTATGGGATCCCTCCAATAAACTCCGTAATTAATTCCTTTATTTGACAAATGCTTCTCTGCCTTGAACCCGTTATTCAATATTTTATTTTTCGTTTGGCGTTTCAGACAATCGCAAATCTCACCCATATTTTTTACAACTTTATAAACTGTTCCACTTTTCCAATATTTTTTCAAAATGCTGGTAATAGTCGATTACAGGCATTATCTTCTACGGTTTGAATGAGCTAGAATACCTCATCCACAATAGAAATAATCTCCACGTTTCTGTCAATAGTATCATCATCTCACAAATTGGGTGGTGGTTCTCGTAGATCGTTTGGTATAATTTCTTCAATTGTAGATATGTAGTGCTCGTCGTCTTCAGTACATTCTTAGTTTAATTGACTTGCCATGCGGTTAACTGGAATTCTATCAGCCATTCCACCAACTTGGTGGGATGTAGGTAGATCTATACGAAGACGTTTGTTCCTGCGTCCATCATTATGCCCGAATCCATCATGACTCATGGAAACGTGTATGTCAAATCTATTATAAGTAGAACATGAAAACGAACAAGATGAATGACACATCTAAGTCTTAGAGAGGACATGGTACCACTAACGTCTGCCTCTAATGTAACTTACTTTTTATATTGACTGTGTTTGATAACATGATGCAGACTGGACTCGAAATTGAATGAATTTCGATTGTCGAAACAATATGATCCTCGTCAAAATTGTTCGAACAATCATCAAAAATTATTCGAAATAAAAATTTGAGACAGGATATTTCGGGTATTCAATAAAGTTTCGGGAATGCAATTTCTTAAATTTTGACACTTCCCGAAAAATATTCGTACGTCAAAATTTCCCATAGATTGTTTAGTCCAGTAAAGTTGAAATCTTGGAAAGCACACCATTTATTTGATACACTTCGAAAAAAATATTGGAAATTGTTATTTTTTTCAGATCAAAAAATTTATTAAATTTATTGACCTCCCAAAACAATTTCGCTCATTTTAGGAAACACTACTTACAGACGTTAAAGCTGTTTTCTTCTACTTCGAGAACGACGTTATGCGTTGTAATCCCAACGAGGATAAATCCTCCTAATAGGTTTCCTCCTTCTATTTCTCCTACAACTTATCGGACAAAGGTAAGCTTAAGCCGGAAGCTTCAGAGTTACCACGCGTTGAGGAGTCCCTCATCAACCACTTTGGTGATAGCGAGTATGCAAAATACCTCATTCAGAATTTATTAGAGCACGTATTCGTGTCAATGACTTAATCCCATCCTTACGTAAAATGTACCGTGCCTTAGAGGAGGCCTAGTTTAACGATGAAGCAAAATTAGGGTTACTCCGCAGCTCAACCAGGGAGATCTTGGAGTTGAGATTTTTCACCTTCTGAGGTTGTTCTGACTTCACAGCGGCAAAACTAAGCCATCGTGGACTATCAAATGGTAAGACGGCGTTCTAGTGGAGTCAGAAAATGGTTTTCTCAGATCATTCTGGCGCACAAGAAGCGTATGATAGGCTTCTTGTGCACCTGGAGGCTCGTGATTCAAACACGGGGAACAAATTTGACGTTCTAACGGATCACCTTTCCAACCTCTGTGAGTTAAAGATGAAAATCGAGAGAGAAATTCCAGTGATAGCGAAGAAAAGAAAGATGATAAAAAGGATGGGATGAATGTTAGCATCATTATCTATATTGAGGATATGGATCTTGTTCTGGACCTCAAGTGGAATTTTGACGCCCTTTCTCAATATCGCTTACCCAAAGGCGTTGTCCCCTGAATAATATTCTCAATACCCCCACTTTTCTAGGACGCCCAAACTTGGGAACTTAGTGCCTTTTTGCGATCAACCATCTTCTTGAAGAAGAGGGTTGATCGCAAGAATGAAGGTAAGTCCACCAAGAAGGATTTATTGAAACATGTTTCCAATTATGATGTGTTCATAGAACTTTCTAATGCTCCTTTCTGGATGACCTTCGGGTAATTGCTCGGAGCAGGTGCTGTCAACGCCAAGAAGAATCAAACTATGTTGTTTCGTAAGAAGTCGGCCCGTCCAGTCCGTAATCTTAATGTTGCAGATGAAAGTGACAAACCAGGACTTTTCTGGGTAACCAGCATGTAAACTGCTCAAAACCTTTTGTGTGTAGAGAACAGTAATGTTGTCCTATTTTGATAAACATTATATCACCTGTTGGGAAATGATCGGTCATTACCGAATATAAAATTTGAAGAGAATCGTATGAGTAGTTGTTACGTAGGAGGTAGAATAGGTTGTTTAAAATGTGTGAAAGCTACAAAACCTGCCTGTTGTCCATCAAAGCCTGAGTTACTATAAAAAAATCCCTCAAAAACGTTTTAAAAATGACCCAAAAATAAAAATTAACAAAACAAAATGTTTTCTAGTCTCGGTACTGTATCCCAGTTAAAGTGGTGCATGTATTTTTGTGTGATTTCTTGTAGATGAGGGCGTCTTTGTTTCACTCTCTAAGTACCATTGATATCCAGAGCCAGACCACAACTAATCATAGATTTTCTTGCATATGAGATACCATCTTTGTCCCTCATATTGTTTACATCTCTTATGACCTGTGATGCAAGTTGTAAGTAATAGCGCTTGCCAGCATTCCGTAATTTTCCTCATTTATGTCCATTTAACCATTCCGAACTCGGTAGTAACTTTTCTTTTTCATATCCCACAACGCTGTTCAGCGCTCCTTAATTTTTTGGAAACTGTCGCATGGTTGACACAAGTCGTTTGAATTTGGAGGTAATAATCGAAAAGTTTTTCTATTTCCATTTTCAAAAATGCAACAATATGTGAGCGGCTGTATCGCCGCATTTCAATGATTGATTGTGAAGAGTGTTTTGTTTTAATGAAAAGTGTATAATCTACAGCAATATGTGATGGGTGATGGATTCCCTAGTTAAATGAAGGAACTCGGTTTGCTCTTATCACCGAACTTCCACTTGAAATTGCTGCCATAATGACATAAAAATTAAACTAAAAGTATCATGTCGTTGACAGTTATAACGGTCAAAAAACTTATAAAAATTACTGATTGATAGTCATAACGTTTAACAACTAATAATAATAATCATTGGTTCACAGTCGTAAAGTTGACAAACTAACAATTGATTTGAAAGTCGTAGCGTTGCTATTTTAATACTAAAAAAAGAAAAAATGTGACGTTAACAAATTAAGTCATATAGTCTATGTCATTTTATTTCTGAAAAGGAATTGATATTTTAAGAAATATTTTTACAATCAGTTCGAACATGGTTATAACCTTTAAAGTTCCACTTTGGCCATTTTCTATCTCAGAATTAAATAACTAAACTCAATTATTGGGGCACAAAAACGCCATGAGTGTAAATGACTTCCTTTTTGGAGTGAAACGTTCTTCATTACGATCATATTCTTGAATCGCCAAGTTTTCATTGGCTACGACTTTCGACAGCCCGTGACGCCCCAGGAATAAAGGTCTTCCACAGAAAAACAGAAAGAAACAAAACCCCCATAAAGAGAGAGGCATAATTGTAACTGAAAACAAAGGGGCGCGTGGATGGGAAGAGAGAGGCATGCCGGACTTCAACCGCTGATCGTCGCCCGTCATCGCTCCAGTGTTGAAGTCCTCATTACTGTGGCCCTCGCCCATGTGGCAGAGACCACACTAACCCGTACGAATCGTGTAGCATCCCCTCCAGGATCGCCCTCCGTATTTATTGCTGACATTTCATCCGCATAAACAAGTCTACACATTACGAAACGATCCCAAAACCAACCCTCGAGGGTACTACATTGCGCAGCAGTTAACGTTCCGGTAACGGTGCCATCAACTTGCTGAGCGCAGAAAAACCAGTATGATGCGGCAGAAAGGCGTATAGTGTCGTCAAAATACAGAGCTTCCATTGATGTGCTGTCCACCCCACATCCAAAATGCGCCATCCGTGCCTCTAGAGGCAAACTCACAAGTACTTTCTTGGTGTGAGCACCAATTCGCAACAAATGGGGAATTATACTTTCCGTGAGGAGAAGCGGTGATGTCTAGCACGGCGAAGCAAGGTAACATGTCTGAAGTGAGAGAGCTCGGAACCCATTGTTTTGGCTTCATCTGAAGCACAAAAAAGCTTGCGTGTGTGCGTCACCGTCGGATCCAACGCGCATGTCGATCCAGAGGTGATTTCAAGTCTTCCAAAATCTGGTGGTATGCCATCAGCTGTTGTCGACTCGCCGCCCGTCCTTTTAGGATCGTCGCACTCGCGAACAGCGTATTGCCTTCCATTGTTACATCTGCAGTTTTCATTGACATCACGGTGCTCTCCCTAAGTCCGTTGAAGCAAAACGCGAAAACAGGCGCCGCGCAGTCCCGAAGCGTCTCCAGATCCGCAGTCTTTATAGCGAAAGCCCACACCTGTTGGATATGCGTTGCGGATGTGATACAGCGGACTTCGTCGACGGGATAAATCTCTTCTTCCCATCGTCGATACGCGCGCAGCACCAGGTCCACGAACTTGAATGACGGTATAGGTGTCCCACTAAACAGATTATTCATCTGCCACACGGCAGATATATACTGAGGGATTGATGTAGCACTAAGTTTTCTGGTCCCGATTCCGCTTTAGTACTTCAGCCAACCAATAAATTCCACCAGATGACCCTCAGTAACAAGAAGAGAAACCCGCCCATCTTGTTCACAAAACCCCAGCCAACACTTCCACTGGGAAGTACGAGAGGAATTCGTGCGGGAGCTCCAAGCATATTCGTCAACCAATTACTTTGTCCACTGTGCCACTTGACCCGTGCCCGACACTTCCTGCACTTCACGTAAATCCACATCTTCCAGCACGGTAGGGGCGCTACGTCGCTACTCGAGAGGTCACACATTCACCTCTAAGAGAATAAGCTCCCAAGCTGGGTTTCTCCGTCGCCGTCTAGTCAAACGCTCGGTTGGTGGGAGGGTAAGACGTTTCACTTTTCTCCCCAGTTGAAATTCTTTCTGATGTTAAGCCTACCGCGGACAGTTCGGAATGAGAAGGAAGGTCAGCACCTTCGTTCTACGCAGTTTTCTCACCGTCTCCGCTATCAGCTCCATCAGTGTGTCCAGCATCAGTAAGTCCCTGAGTACCCACTCCCATTCCAGTTCTGCGATCATCGCGTGTCATCAGTACGCGATCGGCTCCCCCATGGGACGAAACTTAAAAGCGTCGCGAGACGCCCGCATTCCATCCATTACGGAACGACGCGCTTCATCCGTAGTTGGAGATCGTCTGGGCATAACCGTCGCGACAACCTATCGGCGTGTAAATTGGAAACTGACGTAATCCACTTTTCTCGAATGATTACGCCCGTAATTTCCAGAACGCCGTTTAATCATCGAATCTTGCGCATCATGGGCTGGCTTGTCGGCACGCAGCTGTTTATTGTGTGCACCACTGCCTGATTGTGGTCGTGCAGTTGAAGATTGTGGTGGTCCTGTTGGTGGCCGATTCGTCCAATTCGGCCCTGCAGAATCAGATGAACGGCCTTCAATTCCCGTAACGTGATTAACTTGACGCTGTTCTTCCAACTCCACACCCCTTATCCGTCCACATGCCTAATACACCAGGTGGTAAGTTGCGGGTATTGATCATACCACCAGAACCAACATCCGCTGGGTCTGTTTGTACGGAAGCAGTTGCTGTTTAGGGTGAATAGGGAGACCAGCCGTAGCTTCTTTATGAAGACGCCTTCAGAACCGAGGTTCGCGGATGAACTGGTGTGACACACAGCACCGCTTTCGTAAGTGTCTCGTCACCCGTTGCAACGACAAATACCAGTACGCCTACCGGGTGTTGCACCGAGCTCAAGGCATCGGCAGTGTGAGTAACACGCAGGTTCCACAGAAGCTTTCCAAAAGAGTTAAACTTACCCATCGTCTCCCAATCACCACTTGTTGTAATACTTTCTTCGCCATTTTCGTTGCTTCCAATTCACCACTGCTAACTTCATCACTTGGGTATAAATTAACACACCAAAGTTCTCGATAGTACGGGTGCCAAACCACGACCCCTTCCACTCGTTCTGTGCAAACCACAACTCGTGCAGAAACTTTTCGATACGTTCGGCGCCCTTCCTGTAATCCGCTAGAGTCGCCCTAGTCCCAGATGGTGACTGTGTAACCAAAACGTCGTCTATATACAAGAGCACGTGGTAACCCCATGACCGCACCTCGCGTAGAAAAGGAACCATTAAGTTGATGAAACGTAAATATGAACGCCCCCATCAGAGCGCATCACGATGTATTGGTAGTACTGTTTCCATAGCAAAAAATGAACCAATTGGATATCCACGGATGCAACCGTAGGTGCGGGTAACCCTTTTTCACATCCATCGAAGTAAATTGGTCTATCAGTTGAATTGGCGTCTCTAATTCTCCTAATGACTCCATCTTGACGCTTCCCTCCTCCCATTGTTCGAACACAGCTGACATATTCACCAGCAACCATGGCTCCCTCCCCCTTTCGTTGTCTTTCCAAACTAAAAACGCTGAAGAGATGATGGACCCAACCGCCTTCATGATCAATGTGGTCATGTGTATTTCTAGTACTACCAGTAACTCGTCCAGGTCGTCGGCGGCCGCCATGTCACCTCTCCTTTCCAAGTTGGGCAAGACCGCCTTAGCATGGGTTGGATCTATGACTACCTGTTTGTAAAACTTGGCCCTTAGACTGATGACACAGAGTGAGTATCGTACCGCGATGATTCTCCAGACTTCGTACAATGTGGAGTCATCTTCCTTCTCCTCGATCAAAAATTCCTGTCGAAAATCCAACGTGGCTTGGTGGGAAGCGAGCCAGCAACCAGTGGCGTTAATATATTTCGCCTCATGGTCGGCACTGGTCGTATGCTATTGTTCTTCTCAATCCCTTTCCTCAAGGGCCACTCACGGTGGACAAAATACCCACCGACGAATGTACTCACCGCTGGTCTGGACTCATAGGAGTAAAGACTCAGCCCCTCCCGACGGTCCCGGTCGACCCGCTCGGCCACTGTCCTGTAGGCTGCGAGCGACTTCACTTCAATCCCCGCCTCGTGCAAGGTCTTACCCGCCTTGACCAGCATTCCATCCGCTAGCTCCTTACTTGTGTGAAAGACCATTGACTTACCTCGTAGTTGTGTCTTGGTTTGAACCGTTTGACCGCAAAGTTGAATTGCCTTCCGCCAGACTATCTGGGGTCTCTCTTTTCCAAAGAGAGAGGCATGCCGCACTTCAACCGCTGATCGTCGCCCGTCGTCCCTCCAGTGATAAAGCCCTCAGTACTGTGGTCCTCCCCCACGTGGCAGAGACCACACTAACTCCGTACGCATCGTGTAGCATCCACTCCAGGATCGTCCTCGCTATCTAGTTGCTGACGTTTCATCCGTATAAATCAGTCTACACATTTCGCAAAAATTCGTTTTTTTGACGGTTTAAGTTTACTAAATTAAAATTTTTTAATTAGAATTGGTGAAACTATTTAAATTTTTCTGGAATTAGTCTCACTGTGAGACTAATTCCAGAAAAATCTCACCGTGAGACTAATTTGTAAATCTCACTGTGAGACTAATTTCTGGAACTAGTCTCACTGTGAGACTAATTCCAGAAAAATTTAAATAGTTTCACCAATTCTAAGCAGACTCTCACTAGACAATTAGTCTCACTTAGGCTAATTGGATGTATTGGCTTTTTTCCGGGCTTCGTTATTAGTCTTAAGTGATACTAATTGATTTAATCGTTGTAGTTTTGTTGACATTTGGTCATTCTAGACGTTCATGGGTGTATCCAGCTCAGACACTGTATTACTGTAATACTGTAAGCACACATGCGCATAGAGTTAATCACTCATATCATGTAAGTTACGACGAGTATCGAATCGAAAGTGTATATCACTCAAGCGGTTGCAGGGGGCAGTGCACTGATATCAATAAACATTTAAGCTTTCACCACGGGGCTTCAACAAGACTTGTTGAAGCTCCGTGGTGAAACCTGTAATAAAGTTAGAGGCACGCAGAACTGGTCTATTCTTATCCGATGATGGTCCATTCCATACTGTAGTCATAATATGACGACATTCCGTACTGTAGTCATAATATGACGACATTCCGTACTGTAGTCATAATATGACTACAGTACGGAATGGACCATCATCGGATAAGAATAGAACGGACACCTAATTAAAAATTGAACAATGTCATATTATGACATTGTTCAATTTTTAATTGGGTGTCCGTTAACATCTTTTTTCCACGTGTTTTAGCTACAAGATTTTCTTGTAACCCATGACCTTTTTCATCCAAATAGGAGCCTCACTTTTTTGCAAACCATATCGACCGTTTCGCTCTTCATGAAAGAACTACATACATGTTACATCTGAAACTTAGTGGACATAAACAGCAAAAGATTCCCGGTGCAACCATATAATTTTTATTTATTTTGGGTGTGGCCGCCCTTCAATACCGTCCAGAGATTTTTGTGCTGTACTTATTCATGTTGCGTAACGCAGGATCAGTTAATTATACAGTTATACAGTTTACCGCTGGAGATGCTCTCATCACTTTTTCCTATAAAATATATATATCGATATATAAAGTATACCAAAACTAAAATACAGTCCATTCATGGCCATTCATGGCCATCGGCGCTGTCTCTGTTACCGCAGCTGTCTGTCATTTTCGATATCATCGTTTTCGGTCTTAATTGAGGTTTATCATGTCTTAGAAATGTACAACCAATCAGCTGATCAACCAGCAATCAAATTGATTCTAGCTCGTCAAAAATTGAACAAAAACAAATTGTTCAGCTCAGCATGTCTGACTGTCGGCATGAGGCTCTTATTACAAACTCCAATGACATGATACATAGTTTCGTCCAGTCAGTCAGTTACATGTGAGGGTTTAGCCGTGTTTAGTGAATTTTTAATATTAAAATTTTTAATTATTTTAACGTCACCGTACTGATCTTTCACTTTACAAACCTCTCAAACCTCCCAAATAATATTGAAAACTCAAATTATTTGTGCTTTTTTATAGTTTGAATTTACACTTGTAAAAGGACTGCAGTACACAGGGCTGCCCTGTCAGGGCAATAACTTCAATAAAAAATAAATTCAAGGCGTTTCGGTCATTATACAGTAGATTAAATAATGAGGGAGAATACCTTTTGGGCGCAGTTCTATATTTAATGTTCTATGAGAGGAAGAAACCCTCTGTTTCCCAAGACATAGCCCATGAATTTAAATCTTCTTATGCACACAAAAATTGCTGTATTCTATAAATTCATCTACTTGAAATTTCTACAACGTTACGAAATTCATTACATGCCTTTCTAAAACTGAAAAACTTCAAATGTTTTTTGAAATTCTTCAGTTTTAGTTGAGGCATGGAAGCATTTTCAACCACTCGAAAATGATGGTTATAGTATGACGACCCATCAGTGTTAAAACGCCTCCTCTCACCTACATAGTTGATGGTAAGGAATTATTACAGAACAAAAACAATAAAATTAAAATAAAAACGAGTACTTATTTTACGTATGATGTCTGAGTAAATATAGATGATAATAAAATGGGCCATTTTGCGATTAGGCCCCCGGCAGCTTAAGAAAGTGAGGCGGTTGAAGGGTGACCTAAAAAGCAGTTAAAAATTATAATATTTCAAATCCCCTAAACACCCCTAAAGAGAGAGTCACCCCTCCAATAGTCAAGATTTGCAAGCTGCGGGGGGCCAAAACGCAACAATAGTTCTAATAAAATTCAATCACATCGGTGGTTAGGCCTTCCAGATAGATGGTCCAAGTTCCTCCTCAGTTATGTCGGTGTTAAGTAAAATAATTCTTCTCATTACATCTTGCCCAAGCAAAGATTTACGGATTTCTGGATATATTTTCCAAAATGACCTCGAAAACAAATTCGGACGTCGAAAGAAGAAACGATCCCCGCTACGTAACCTAGAAAATTCTCTCCGTAAAATGCGTAATAACGTTGGACCTATGGATGAACTTATACTATGATCCTCAGATAATAGTCCAATCCATGCCTCAATTCTATCAGTAGTGCCATACACAGATTGTAATCTGCTTTGCAAAGCTAAATTCTTCGTGATGTGTTCAAATTTTCGAGCAGGTGTCCGTCCGAATAAAACACGCAACTCATTGTACTTGGGTAAGGCATGATCTCTGCCTCGTTGAATATTCATAGCAATAAGATCGAATCCACTTTCCTGTGGGATACCAGTGAATAGAAAATTACGCAGTGAAGGCATCACCAATGTATCCACTTCTTGTGCAACTTGTTTCATTGAACCACGAATGAATGGTTCAATTCCTTGTTCCATGGCGTCAGAGGATCGGAAAAACATTTTGTTCATTGGAATTCCTGGTAATTCAGAGTTATTTACCCCGCGACGGGAAATAAAGTTTCCAACAAGAGTATGTCCAAGACGAAATGCAGCAGTAGAAAATATACTGCTTACTGTCGGATTTATGTTTCGTTGGTATCCTCTGTAAAGGGGAAGACGGCGTCCAGTTAATGCCGGGAACCATTCCTCGTATACAATTTTTTGAAATTGAGCAATATTTAACTTGCGTGCAGTTTGAAAAAGTTTGAAGTCGTTCCATAAAGGGAAACGTTGCTTTAATTGAACACTAAGTCGGTTATGCTCCCTCACAAATAATGTATGGAGTGAGGTCAGTACAGGGTGTTCATTAGCCCTATGGTCGCCAGCTAAAAAAAATTTCCCCTCTTTCGTTGGGGCATTAACCAGACCAGCAATATTAAAGGGTAACATATTTCCATCGGAAGTTTTTAAAAGACCATCCTTGTAAGTTCGTAAAGGTGGAATACGTTTGTTGTCAGAACTATAAACGGAGGCTAGATCGAGAGCAGATGATAGCGAATTGATAGGTTGCTCGGCATCATTTTCATTCATAACAATACCTCGAACAGAGCGATGGAAAGGTAGAACACCGTTGGTGAAATTAGCAAATATTGGATCATTTTTTGGTATTGAAATAGGCATTGATTCAGACTTATTAGACGCAGTTACAACAATAGTATGGTCAACGAATTGGCCGAAGAAGACAACAAGCTCATTCAGCTTTCGAGCATTATAGATGTCCGCCACTTGATTGCATAACACATTTGAAATGAGGCGAGGTGATGGTAAATCTTGACCAGTTGGAAATTTTGATGAACGACCATAAATGTATGAGAAATGAGGTGTTCCAGCCGAACCCCATAACTTTTCGACCCTGTTCGTACACGAACCGTCGTATGTACGATACAGACTGGGGCAGTTACCATTTCTTCGAGCTCGAAATTCTTCTGTCCCTGGTTGAACTGCATTAAACTGATCTGCATTCCCTCCGTTGCGACGTGCACTTTGCGTGAGTGCTTTACTGTAGAAAAGATGTACTAAAAACACGAACAAATATTGTCTTAGATGTGCCATTATTGTAGACAAGTAGGATGAAATTAAGGTGGTAGCTATGAATATTTAATCGAATAGTAGACTAAAGTTACAGATTTGATTATTTTCTGGAGATGGATGAATTATGCTTGGACAGCCTTTCTTATGTTCAGGGCACAGATGAACATAAATAGGTCTTTGTGGTGACCTTGAATACCAGGAAATGCTTCTGTATGAATCAAGCCATTCTCCAATTCAAACAGCAGAAAGAGGAGAAGAGGAAAAATATCACCAAACGGCAAATGACTGTGATGATGAGATGACATTATTACTTTTTCTAATTACAGATCCCTTCAAAAATTCAAATGCAATTATCATTCCCCTGTATGGGTCCGATGTCAAAGTCTTTGTTCTAACAGTGTTTTGGAATTCAAATCAAAAATTACCCTTTTCGTCATAAATATTTATGAAGAGTATAATTCTGTAAAGAAGGGAGAAGTATTTCCTTGATTATTGAATCGCAACTCTTGTACATATTTTGTTTGGATAATTAACCCTAAAAAACGTTGCAAGAGTTAACCGTGTGGAGCATATCATATCATGCAGATGTCATTTTAGCTAGATTTTTTTTGTCAATAGCCAATGAGTCAATCTGATTATGTATAGAAAGCAGAAAATGTAGAAGGATCAGTACATTGTTTTAGTATATTTTTCCCGTTTTTGACTTATGGGTTCAATTTTACAGCTGTATTGACTGAACTGAACCATCATGATTCTTTGATCCGTAAATCATGAGAAGGTTTGAATGCTGCTGTAGCGCGGATATTTGAGGTAGTTAATAAGAAAAGACGGATTCTGTGATTGAGATGACTACATATTTATTTTCTACCCTTTTAAGGTGGTATCCTAATGGAACAGTTCCTATATGACTGGAGTGCATCATGCTTCTTTTTATTATTAAATTGGTGTAATGAATGATTGCTACAGTATATCGGTCATTTGACATCGCGAATAGAAAAGGAAAATTCTGCCACTTGTGGACGACCACAGGCACGTAACTACGCTTTCCTTCGGCAGTTGCTGGAACTGGTTTTCTGCATGGGTCGAGATGATCAGAACAGTGATGGAAACCCCGTGTCTAATCACTGAACCTTACGCTTCTTGGGCTTTGTGCCATCACAACTAAAAACATAAGGTTTTCACCCTCTGTGCCAATTCTTGGCAAAAACCAATAAAAAAACCTGAATAACAGAAGTTAGCACACCCTCGCTTGTTAACAATTTTTAGGGCGTTATCGTGTTGTTTTAGCCAGACACGATATGTAGGGGTTAGAGCTAAGGAAAGAGCTTCTCACAAAAAAAAACCGGATAAAAAATCGCTCTTTCTAAGGGGTTTTAGGAGTATTTTAGGGGTATTTGTTTCACAAAAATATAAAAAAATATATTTTTAGGGAGCGTTTTAGGAGTCTTTTACTGATTCGTGATTGGTTACTCAAAATGAACGTTCTTGTAACGGCACAAAGCCCATGAAGCGTAAGGTCTAGTTGTCTAATCGGTAGGGCTGCCGTGCCGGTAGTTGTATAGAAATGGCTGGCGGTCAAATTTTGGCCATTTAATGATAGCAGTGTAAAGAGCGTACTGCAAAGCTCTGCTTTGTGCTGGATAAAAAGAGTGTGGAAGCAACCGCGGTCACCAACCGTTATCGTGACCTACTGGTGGGGAGACACTTTGCTATACGGTAGGTTGGGAGTTCGAATCCCCACAGGTGCACCTAAAGATAGGGGCTTGTGTAGGGGGCCAACCATCATCGGCCTTTTGCGACGATGCCGCCTTTTAGTATCTGACATGTTGTAACGTACTACAGTACCTTGTTGCACTTCAAGGCTGGCGAGCCAATCAAAAATTTCCATATGTCACGGCATAAAAAGCGGCATCGCCATAAAGGGCGATGCCGGCTCTCACCCTTCACGACACGGATGACAAGGGTCACCCGCCGGGGTCTGAACTCGCAACCACA
>JAULBU010010424.1:0-23825 GCA_032358235.1 Odonthalia washingtoniensis
TTCTGTATCGTCCATGAATTTTTGAACCAGAAATGTGTATAACGAAGCAATGACAAAAGCCGTGCGAAGAACTTCAGAGTTGGAGCTGAGAATATGAGAAATAATTACATCCAATGAACCACCACAGGAGGCATGAAGAAAATGAAGTACAATTTCGAGGAGATTGACAACTCTCCGAACTGATGTCTTCCTCAGCGGCACAAGAACTCTTCCAAAATCAAACGGTACTAGAAAATCATCATCAGAATCACCATGTTCGGTTTCATCATCACTGCAGACGTTGACCCATGCTCAATTATTACGGTCATATTCTGAGCTTTCTTAAGAAATTTAACGAAAATGATATCATTATCATATCTAGCGCCATAATTCTCACTTGATTCCGTGTATTTCTTTGGAACATCGCCGAGACTCATAACGGTAGAAGTAGTTTCGGAATACGCCCAAATTAACTTCATTTTCTTGTCAAAAAGCTTACTAACTATGGAATTATCGGTCGATGGAAACAACACATAGCCGATATCTGAAAAAATTGTGTACGAGACCGATTCAGACTTGCATGCAGTTGCTGCGTCACCTTACCGTATATCAATTTAACACAACGCTGCGATATTTAACCATCAGTTGGATTTTCATTACACTTCCGGTTCTGTGACTTTCCAGACCTCTGCTTCTCCTTCTTCATCTCCAAACGATTTTGGGCTTTTTAAACGTGATCAGAGGTGATATAATTGGATTTGATCTAGAAATGTTGGGTAATCGTTGCAGATCTAAAGCCTGAAATTTCTTTTCTATGGGTGGACAGTATCTTTTGCGATGGTATGTCAAACTGGTTGAACAGATTCATCTGTGCGTTACGTAGTAAGGAAAGGACAATTAGTCTCCTAAACTTTCTGTATCCTTTTCGCACCCCTGTATGCAGTACAGACTTCAACATGTGTTCTCTATTTCCAAATAGTAGAGCAACCATGCACTGGGATGCCGGATTTCCAACGCAAATAACAGTGAAATTATCTGAATTTCCAATACTTTCATCACATTCAGCACATTCTGACGCCAGCTTGTGCAATATTGAGTCCGTAAATACTACTTACGGCATCAATATTGCACAAGGTAGTAACTTTGAAATGATATATGGGCAGAATATGAGTTCGAAATGATGCAGGTGTACGTCACAACGACTGGCAGCATCGACCCAGATACGTGGTGGTATACCAGATATCATTACTCGTACGTTTTCTTTCAAGGCGAGAATATCGACTTGTGATTTCATGACACAAATCTCCGTTTTCAATTCTCTTACATCACTTTTCAAATCCGCAACAACCTTATGTAGACCTGCCATGTGCTCTACAAATTGTCCATAACAGCCTTGTCTCTTGCAGCTAGAAAAGTTTGAAGTCCAGAGTCATCCAATTCCATGGCTCGATGTTCTTCCTCCATGGGGCTGCGATTGAATATCCCCCATGTACCAGAGGTGAATTATTTTGCGCTCCACTTGACGACTGTTGAATATCAGATGATATTTGATCAGGAGAACGTTCTGCACGATCGATCCGTGAGCATTTTGAGAGGCGATTTGTTGTATTAAATTGATGTCGAGAATTTACAATGTTGGTTTGCTTATCTAACTAACATTCCCATTGCTGTTTCTAATTAACAAGGGAAATATTTCAACGAAACGAAATGCCCAAATTGTTCAAATGTTTGAGAATTTGATAGTTTGAAACCGACTGAACTCGTCTGATGGAATGATTCTGAAGGACAGATGAGGAGAAAGAACATAGACAACTTGTCCTTGAAGGATCGTTCATTTCGGCATACATGGTAAACTTGAAATTTTCATCAGATATTTAAATTGATTCAAGCTACATTTCCCTGGGAACAGATACCATACCGAAAGTTTCAGTTCGTTTCATTCCCCCGAAAATACCAGAAGATATATTCTGTCGTATCTTATATCCATACAGAATTATTTCTCACACGTGTCGCATAACCAAGGGTATATACATCTTCATTTTTACAAGTACAACGCCTATGATTGTTCCAAATGAACCATAACATCATCTTCAATTATTCCCCTTCTACACTTCAATCATCAAAATGCCAAAAATAACAGTACGTCCGTCTAATTCTAGAGACAGAAGTTGGAATGGAGAATATCTGCGGAATTGCATGAGTAGGGTGGACGTTATGTGGGAAACAGATGATGTAACATTTGTGTAGTGGCCAGCAGACATCATAACTATCTCACCTATTTCAGTCAGAAATATATTGGAAGAGGGAACTTTTGTGTGCGAAAAGTATCAGAGATACGATGCAAAATCTTGCGAGGTGTAGTTCATAGTTGAACAGCTTCTGCATCCCAAAAGAGGAACCAGTAATTTGAATCGAGTGGCTCAATCAGAAAACTCTTGGAGACTATGTACAGATACTCAGGATGAAACAGATGACATGGATTTGGGTGATAGTGGAAACACCGAACAGCCCAGAAACCCTCTCCTCTCAACTCATAGAATCTATCAATCTCCATCCTTCAAGCGTATGCGAATGGCCAAATACAATATAGAAGAGTCCTTTAAACCGTTGAAAAATGAGAAAAGTGAAATACGGGTCACGCAATTGGAAACGGCGTTGGAAAGTTGTTTGCAGAGAGTGTTACATCTCGAAAGATTGATACAAGTCCGACGAGTCGAAGTTACAGACACCATGTGACATCAATTTCATAGAAAAGTGAAACTTTTTTTTGCGTAGGGAAATTCTACGTCAGCTTCAACGCCCATTACGACGGTATAGTACCAGTTGGAGTATTGTTCACGGTGGTCACACATCTGGACAGGTTTCAGCACATGTTGACTGCACCCTGACAGAATGTGCAGAAATTGCTCAAGATCTGAGCAAAAAGGATTGTGGGGCGGGTTTATTACCATCAATGACAGCTAATCAAAGTATATCATCAGTCAGGAATGAAGCATATATAACATTATCTACTCTTGAGATGTTGTGTTCTTGGCTCGGTATAAATTAATTTGGTGATAGAGAAGCCATGCTCATTCTAGATGGAAAAGTCAGGACTTCATCTGAAGCGATGATGCGTGTTGTTAGTGACAATAGTTGAAAAGAGACAGCGGGTGAAATCAATTAAGTTATCTATTATGAAGGAAGAAGTACAATTAGTTGGGAAAGCACTGAACCACCACCATGCTCAAATATTCTTTATCGCCGTTCGGCAGAGTGGGATTCCCAGTATGATCGTTTCTTTCATGGTATGGAGGTGAGAAGTTGCTGTCTTCCACTTCAAAATACAGAAAGCGTGGAAGAACATATAGACCTTGTAAAAAGTACAGCTTATCATCTCTTCTGGAGCCGTGATTTGTCACTAAGTCACAAAATGTGTACCAAAGATGGTATACTGCATACAAGGCACGCGATGTGGGTGAGTTACACACTGTGATGCCCACACTTTATTTTTCCCTAGTGTTTGTAGAGAAGTCGATTCTGTAATGACAACCGAATTTTGCAAACTAATTCTGCAGTAAATATCGTTTCACAAAATACCCTACTTATGGATTTATGGTCTATTCATTCAAATTAAGTCGCTTCTTCAGTCATCGAAGTAGAAAAGATAACGTGAAAGCAGTCGTTGAATCAGAAGAGATACATAAAATCAGTTGTTGGAGTAGAAAAGATTACATGAAATCAGTCGTTGAAGTGGAACATATTACATGAAAGCTGTCGATGAAGCTCAAAAAGCTATAATTTTACACAACCAAAATAAAATAGAACGTAGATTGATAGAAAAAAGTAGTCCATTCAGGTGAGAAGAAGGAGATGGAAAGCCAATTGCGATGAAAAAAGAATGGAAAGCCAATTGTTGTTTCTTAGATGGAAAAAGAGGATGGAAAGCCAATCTTTTTTTCGATGGAAGCCAATTGCGAGGAAAAGGAGGCTAGAAAGGAAATCGTTTTCCACCACGTGTGAACTATTCTAAAACAGTAAGATCTGGGTGAATTCAGATAAATTAAGGCCCGGGTAAAAGCCTGGAGAGCTTTAATACCATCCCGGAATACTCGTGAACCATCAAACTCTGAGGCACTGTTACTAATGGCCCACGGGAGGGCAATCCCCTATAACAACTACAGTGGATTCGCACGTACCAAGATGAAAACTTTTAACGACCTACAAAAATAGCGAAAATTTAAACTATTTAAAACAAAATACCCCATTTGGAGGACATTGGCGCTGATTCCAGTGCCATGTCTCCTACTTGTGAACGATTGTCACACGGTTATGTTCTTGCACCGTTAGCTCACTGGTTTTGACCGGTAAATTAGAAATATGCTAGTCGTTTGGGAAGTCGAGTTCGAATACTGTCTGAGAATGCTCCGATTTTTTTTGGAGCTATCTCAACCCCCCGTCTTTATCCTACGACTTCATCCCCACCGTCTCTACATATCACCCATCAACAACGTCACAATGAGTTCTTCACCTCACTTCAATCCGAATTTGGTAGCGTGCATGGCGATTTTGGTCCGAATAATAGATATAGAGACTCTGACATTTAGGTAGGATTGCAGACAGTTTTTACTTATTCTATCGAAGAGGGATAGAGAGGGCGAATCTACGAAAAGAACTGCAAATGGAAATGGGAATGCAAGATTGTCGAATTTTGTATTCAAGAAGAAGGGCATTATGAATGGGTATCATGCATTTGTTTCTCCCCATCAACGCAAAATCCACTGATCGTCTCTTGTGGTTGGGATAAACTTGTCACGGTATATAATTTAACGAATTGCAAACTTCGTACTGATTTAGCTAATCACACAGGTTATCTGAACGCTGTTACTGTTTCACCTGATGGATCACTTTGTGCATCTAGAGGAGAGGATGGAGTTGCTCTATTATCGGATTTTTAAGAAAGAAAACATTTATATTCTTTAGAAGCTAATGATATCGTTCATGTTTTATGCTTCTCTCGAAATCGGTATTGGCTTTTTGCAGCGACAAACTCCTATATCAAGATCTAGGATCTTGAATCAAAGACTTTTCTTGATGAATTAGGTGAGATTACGACGAGGTTGCTATAACTTCAATCGCTCTTCAAATTAAAAATGGCGAAATTTTTATTTTTCACGGTGCGTTTCACACCGATTCTGAGGATTAAAGATGCAAATTGAAGAGTAGAAATAGCCACTTCCTCTGTTATATTGCAATAAAAATAGAAATTTGCAACTTGTTTTTGTTTTGGAAGAAATGATGTGCCATTTAGTTAATTTTTAAATGTTTTGCTATGACCTCAACTGCTTTATTAAAAAGGCGAGATTATCATTTTCCTCGGTGAGTTTTTCATCGATTCTGATAATAATACGAAACTAAGTATAGAAAAATGACACTGCGTGAGAAGCGAGTTCAAAAAAGGCGTAGAGAACAAGGAAGACACTCGGGTAAAATCTTACCTCTCATTTTATTAGATCGTCTCTAGAAATCGTCGCTTAAATAGATTTACAGATAAAGTCATACTTCATGAAAATATGCATTTCCATGAGGTATGTTCATAAAACATACAGTGGAATTATTAACCACACAAACAAAGGTAAACAACATTCTACGTGTCCTCTTGGAAATAGAGTTGTTATATAATTCGCGCTCCGTGTGTGTCCTCTTGGCAAAGGCGGTGTCATATGATTCGTGCTCCGTGTTGAGTAATATGAGTTATGCTCCATTAAAAATTATAGTATTGACAGATTCTAAATATTGAATATGCAAATTGAAGAGTAGAAGTAGCCGCTTCTTTTGGTATATTGCAATAAAAAAGTAGAAATTTGCAACCTGTTTTTTGGAAAACATTATGTACCGATTGTGCAGATTCTAAAGATTATAGAAGAAAATTAAAGAGTAGAAATAGCCGCTTCTTCTGGTATATTGCAATAAAAAATAGAAATTTCTAACCTGTTTTTTGTTTGGAAGAAATGATGTGCCATTGAGTTGATTATTAAATGTTTTGCTATAACTTCAATCGCTTTTCAAATTAAAAAGGCGAGATTATTATTTTCCTCAGTGCGTCCTTTTTTATCGATTCCAAAGATTAAAGATGCAAATTGAAGAGTAAAAGTAGCCGCTCCTTCTGGTATATTGCAATAAAAAATAGACAATTTAAAACATTTGTTTTTTTACTTGAAGAAGTTATAAGACATTTCGTGATTTCTTTGACGTGACTTTTTCTTATTTAATTTTGTTAAAAGTTGAAAAATGAATGTTCCTTCTCGACTTGCGAGATGGAACATTCATCACTTTTGGGGAAGGAAGAATTTTTGATAAGATATCAGAGATTAAATGGAAGATGTTTTCGTGAGCGAACTAGCTTCTCTGTTGAAAAGGGAACCAACAATCGTGACAATAATTTATTCCAATAGTTGTCTCAAAAGACCGAGTCCATGTCGACTTCTATGCTTTCGTTTCAAAAAAAAGTGAACTTTTTAGCTCCCTGTATGTATTTGAGTGACAGAAATTTGTGTCATGTACAAAATCTGTTCTGGGGGTTCGGGGTCCCAACTCATTTCATGATTTTGATACGACAATTTGCGTATATTTTAGACAAAATTTCGTATCAAATTTGAGCAGTAACTGAAACTTTAATGGGCGACAGGCATGTTTTGTAGTTTTTTTTCACATTTTTCAATGGTCAGGGCCCGAAACCTGAAGTGCTGTAGATTGAAAAAAGTGAACATAAATTGGGATTGTACAGCCTCATGTCAATTAGAGGGGTAATGGAGGAAAGATTTTTTCGTGATGTGACGGATAATGTATGGATACTCTGCGTACCAATGTCACACGTCGTCTCATTCCGTAGGAAGAACTCACGGTCGTGTATGGAATACGTATTTATTTTTTGTGAAACATTTCACACAACAGAATAATGTTCTGCTCCGAGAATAAACAGACGTGTATGGTGATGTGTTATAATATAACACATCACCATACACGTTTGTTTACAGTATAATTGTCACTGCCATACACAACATCCTTTACACGTCCATTACGTAGGTATACAGTAAGCATACCTTTGTCGATGTTTTTACAGTTTCATTCTCATTACGACGCTGGTGCCGTAATATTTCCTTCACCTCTACGGCAAGATCACGCAACACAAGATTTGTCCTTATCCCCCAGAAAACACAACCGTATGTTTGCACATTCCAATCCTTACATTACTATTGGTTCGTGTTCGGCCTTGTGACACACGTGTCTCGGAAACAGAATTTTTCTGTTTCCGCTTCTGCACATATTTCCTTATCGCTCTCTCATCTTTCACACTGAAAACAACCTGTTCTTTCTCCTGCGTAACAAGTACTCATACGATTCCCTTCATATTTCATATTCGGCAATGATCGGCCATTCCGCAACCAGTGATTTAATTTTTATAAAAATCGGACAACATTTCTGTTCTCTACACACAAAAGGTTTTGTGCAGTTTGGATTCCGGTTACCCAAAAACGTTTCAGTTAAAAACATAAATTTTATATTTTCAGAATCGACCCATTATTATTGTTTTTGTTTCCATCGTATCCATAGTTCTTCAATTACCAAAATGATAGAGCATCATCCATTAAATGGATTATGCTCTACGTCGCTAGCAAAGTTTGCTAGCAAAGTTTCTAGAGCTGTAATTTCACGTTGGTACAACAACTTTATTGTATGTAAGTACAATTTCGTCTAGCAGTTCTTCTTTTTCTCCCCTTATTTCCACTATTTCTGACCCCGCCTCACTTGCTCTTTGAGCGATGCGGTGGTCAACGACCAATTTTTTTTATCTGTCACTAATCGATTTCCATGTTGGAGTCGTTGTCGTCGACCAGCTTTCATTCGGCAACTGATCAATGATTTGCTTCAAAACCTCTTCAAATTTGATTTGTGCTTCTCCATGACGTGCAAGATGTGCATCATTAAACCCAACTGACTTCAATAATATTATTTCGCAAGCCCCGTTAAACCTTAATCGCTTTTTCCTTATCGGAACTGTAATACGTCCCGCCAACGGCAATACATTTTGCGAGGCGACATTTCGGATCGCACTTCCCACACCCCCTGTAACATTTGACACATTTTCTCCGTTCATATTACCGTAGCTTTCATTAAATTATGGCAGGCGAACATAAAATATGCGTTTCGTATTTCTTGTAATCGGCGGGAGGGATGTTAAAATTTAAGGTAAAGGGGGTACGGTTTGGTTCTTATCAATGGCGGTTCAGGATAAAAAAAATTGTTTCTGTTTCGATTTTTGATTTTCACAAAAACCTGAAAAATATATGGCGGCGATTTTCATTGGATTTTAAAAGTCATTTTAATTTAACATACTTCGGGTTTTAGACAAAAAATGGAAACTGATTTTCCCGTTTGTGATTTAAAAATTACAGTTGTACAATCTGTCACGTAGTTTGCAAGTCGTAATATTTTTTCACCGCTACTATAATCCTCTATTAGTAGAAAAATATTTTAGTTTATACTGTATTATTTACAATGTTCTTGTCATAATCTTTACTTTTTTGCACATCGTCAGCAGTCCATACTGAACATCTCAACCAAATTTCCGACAATTAGAAACAACAATAATCAAGCAGCACTAGACTTACTGAAATTACGACGCGTATAAGGAAGTAGAAGAGTATTGAAATGAGGAGCGAAAGATAACCACTGTATAATGAACATCATAAGGTACGTGCTTTTCTATTCATTGATAATAGTTGTTAATATTATCCCTAGCAAGACATTAGTTACAATAAGAAATTGTTATCAATCGAAAATCAATGGCTAAAATTCTATCCTCGTTATTTTTGTTTCTTACTATTCAACGAGATACACAAGGCGACCTCGACGTTTACAATTACAATAATATAGAATTTGATATACATAAAATCAAAAGTATCATGATACTCATGATACTGAAAATGCAAATAATCCATGATATATTCAACATCAACTTGTATTCAATATAAATAATATAAAAGTACGAATATATTCTACTTGGAGTTACTGAAGTAGACATGCAGAGGTAAATCATTTTAAATTGCGGCTAAAACTTAAAATTATAATGTGGTTGTACATATCGTGAAGTAGCCAAATTGATTAATCAATGAGGCCAAATGGGATAAATGTGATTACTAGTCATGTCACACATTTCTATGAAACTTTGGAAAATGAACATGTGAATCATGATTATTATAACGTTGTGGTATTCTTCATTGGAATAGCATAATCAGTAAATAGAAGTATCAATAAATATGTCTCAATTGAAGAAGCATAGTGGTACTGATATATTGTATTGAAAGCATGTTGGAAGTTATATTAATGAAATGGGCAAAGTTCGGCCTGCGGCTTGGAACATATAAGTAGGTATGCAACAAGATGGTGTCTGCATAAGAGTAAGAATGATACGTTGTGTATGGAAATGCGAAGCTTCGTCATTTTTTCATTTCCCCGATTGAATGAAATGCTGAATAGACGAACTCGTCATATCAATCATCAGTGATATCAGTAGAAACAACTTTTTTTATCATAACTTTTTTATATCAACAAAAATAATGCAAGTAACTGACTGGTTCTTTATTAGCACTACCGATGGATTCCCTGAGATACGAGTATGTAAACCTCCCAAAGGTAAAGCCAAAACTTGCGATTTGTAGGCATATATATATTATACCGAACTATGCATGCAATACATATCAGTTAAATTTCAGGAATGAGGACATAATATGATTACATGACTTCATATATAAATATTTTTTGTAAAAATTATCAACTTATCATTTCAACACAATGCTTTACCAACATTATGTTGATTTTTATTTGATCGCAGATGCCACAAACGTAATAATTGTTAATAAATTGGTGTTATTGTCCTAGAATAATGACGCGTAGATGTGATTTTTTCTCAATGTAAACGCACTACACATTTGCCAGGCAAATGATTGTTATCATTTGTACAATATCAAATTTTTACTAGTGAGTACGAGACACCATACTATATTTTGGTATGATGTTATATACAAAACGTTCCAATAATTATAACACCGTGGACAATCATTTTTTCAAGATGATTAACACTCATATATTTTTGTCTTCTTACAATTTCATAAATATAAATCAGTCTAAAACACAAATAGTTTTCAACCATGTGTTGATTCTGAAACCTTTTTTTCAGACGACATGATATTTTTCATCTTGACTTGGTGGTAAATCTGGTTCATTCGAAACAACTTGTAAAATTATATCTCCGTACAACGTTTCATAACCTGCAACCTGATGGACAACCATGGCTAACATCTCCAACAGTAATTACATTACTGGATTCTGGTAAGTAGCAATGCATCATAACCGTTTTAGTATTATCTGTTCATGTCTGTGTTTGTTTATCTCCTCTCTTTCCTGTACAGCTATCACCTACAAGTAGTTCTGCTTCTTTTTCGACATTTATAAAATGGAAGAAGTCAATGTAAATCTGACCAGTTTTCATTTGCTTCTTGTTCCATGCCAACACCATTATCCGGCCTTTCCTTGGTGGTTTTCTGCTGTCCTAAAATCTGACCATAGTCGGTGTCCGGAATTGTGGTTCTTTGTTGAAGGGACTTCTTCCCTTGCGGTTCTTTATTGTTGCAACTTGTTTCTGATTTGGTCGTCCTCCTCTCATTTCCTGCAGTAGATCCAGTATCCTGTCTGTGAGTTTGATAGATTTACCTCCTTATTTAGTTATCTGATTTTCCCGCTGACAATTCTCCATCCTTCAATAAATATCGTGCGGTGCACAGGTTTTGTCGTCCTCCTCTATTTTAATCTCATAAAATAGGTGTGAGGGTGTCGAGACGTGGATCTCTAATTATAGTGGCGTCCACACTCGGCCCTAGTTCGCGGTTGGTTACGAGTCCCGCAAGTAATTCTGGCGTCCCCTCAATTGTATCACGTCTAAGTCTTTCGCTTAGCGTGTACTAGTTTGACGTCTTTGTCTGATTATGAAATCGGGGTAGCAGCTTAATGTCGGTTGACATTTTTTGGATCCGGGGGTGTTGTTTGTTATGAAGTTAACTTTAATTCTGGTTTCCTCAGATCGTGGTCGTCGGGGTAAGTATGTATACCATTCCAGGTACTGCCGGCGGCAGTGGTTGCCACGTGTGTTAGAACATGTGTGACTGTTTCTGGCTTCTTTATTTCCCATAAGATTTATTCTATCTTATGTACAGGTGTATATGTGTACTGTATTTGGTACCCCTGTACGTATTAGCCCACTCTGTATCATTCACGCTCATTCGATGTTATTTGTTGATGATGATCCTCTCTAGTATTTCGTGATTTCTATAATATGTCCATCATATATTGCATAATATTTCTAATATGCTCTGTAGTATTTCTGGTGCTATATCTTATCCCTTACGTCCTTTTCTATGATCTAGGTGGTCGACGCTCAAAGCCATTCGCAGTGGACTGAATCGGATTTACAGATTCACATTCTTTATACGCCCTTAGCATCTCGAATTCTTACGACTGGACCGATTTTAAATAGGCGGCAACCTGTAGGTCGGTGCTTTCTTTTCCTGGACGTTTGCGGTCATCAGATTCCAACTCATTTCTATGTATTTCTCCTTCTTTTATGTGGTCACCATCACTCGTTATATTGCGCTGGTCCTTTTTCATTGGGTTTTTTGGATTCTCACTTAGGCCTCCTGAGGTTTCCATACTGGTTGTTGTCTTTAGACTGGATTTTGGTGCTAGAATATGCTCCTCTGTATCTTCTGAGCGGAGATTTCAGCTAGTTCATCCGAAACTCTAGGTACTATATTTCTTTTAGTGGGGCTTTCACCTTTGCCCACCATACTTCCTGATTTATCCAAGAGTTATATGTGCTGAAGGGCTCTTCCCTCCTTCCTGTTATTTTCTATTGCAATGTATTATGTGTTTTGTTCTTAGTCCATATCCTTACCTGCTGGCAAGATTCAGACCTGCCTCTTCCTTCTTGATTTATTTCTGCCTTTCTTTACTACCTATATATATATATATATATATATATACTATAATTAAATTAACTATGTCCTTTATTATTATTCGTGTATTTACACGTTCGATCTTCCTCCACTACTATACCTTCGTAGGTAGGTGCTGGAGTAGTAAGATCATGGACCCGAATTAGAGTGGTGTCCACAGCCGACCCTGATTTTGAGGTCGTGATACGGATGTCGCAACGAATGCTGACGCTCCCGTACTTTGTTTCACGCCTACTTTTTTCGCGTAGCGCGGACTTGGTTGACGTCTTTTTCATAATCTGTTCTCTGGGAGAAACAGCTTAATGTCAGTAGACGGGTTGGGTTGCATCTGGGTTATTGGTACGATGTTCTTTTCTTTATTATTATTAATGCGGCCGTGGCCTTCGAGCGAATTCATATCATTTGAAAAACGATACGGAAACAGTGTTGCCACGTGCACATCCACACTATTGAATTATGTCTAGATTGAGCTAAGGTTTCTATATTTTTCTTTCTGTACACGTGTAAGACCACACTTTATTTTTCCATCATTGGGTTGTTCCTCTTACCCCTTTTCTTACTAATGATCCCGTCCATGATCCCGTCTATATCTCTGTCTTTTTGTTATGCTTATTACCTTTCCTTCCTTGAGCGCATTAATTTTCAAAGTGAGCGATGAATCTTAATGGGTAGTAACCTAGTTAGATTCATAAACATACGATACCATTGACTATCTTAGTCGTTGATGTTATCAAGGCATGAGAGGCTAACGGGGTAAAGGGGGACTGGACTATAAGCGTTACATCATAGGAGAATTGTCGAAAGAAACTACACATCACGAAATTACTGTACACTATTCAATAACGGTAGTTGCGATGTAATATTATTCAAATACAGAATAATACAATTAACAGTACGCGTGTTTAGCTTTATTAGAATCTACGGTAACAAATTAGATCATTGTCAACAGTGAGAATCCAATACACACGTGTAATCAATTTCACAGCCCGAAGTCGATCGCGACTCCGGTATATATATCATATCGATGAGAAACAGATGAACAGTAAACAAAGAGGTAGACGTTTATCATAAAAGCCAGACTCCGCAATTTAACAGAACGCTACGAAGCTTTAAAACCTGGCGACTCAGACCAAAGCGCCTCAACTGACGTAATCATGAACAGCTGATAGTAAAGAAAATCTATCACACGCCTAACAACCGTGCAAACAATCGTCTCTAACTGTGAAACCAGAGATGGTAGAACCGTAGTAAATACATATATTTAGTATCGTGACTCGAGTTCGTAAAGCCGTTTATCTACGAAATAAATCGAGTTACCCCACAGGTCAAGCAGCATATCCTCCTAGTTGATCACTTTACGCCTTAATTTCATATCCACTGAACACGTGTACGGCCACGAATAATAATCCACAGAGCCCTATTTTATCCCGTTAAAACCTTACCAATCATTTCTATTGAGTATTGCATCATTATTATTGCATATCTTTATGTCACCAAACTTACAATGCTATTACACTCATTCTTATTGTTATTGATTATCATTATTATATTACTTACTATCACTATTGACGTTAATATTATTATTGTCATTATATTATTACCGTTATAGTTTTATCAATTTGTTATTATTACCATTATCATTACAATTATTATTATCATTGCATATCTTATATACTATTATTACCATCTTATATTACAACGTTCTTATTATTGTAGTGGGCAGTTAACCACAATTACTAAAACTTCTGTAGGGCAATTCTACAGGTTCTGTGTAGGTTATATGGTGTCCTATTGGTTTTTTATTTTGCATGACATATTTTGTGTTTACTGTAAAGCTGTAGGTGTGTCGCGTACCAGAGTAGTTTATTCATAGTTTCTTCCTCTTATAATAACAAATTTGTGCGTATTTCTGGTATCTCTTCCTTCACCGTGGTGGCTGTTTATGTTTCGTTATCATCTTCCTTTTCTCTTGTTATCATCTTTCATGATATTCACCTTATCATTGGTTTTTCTTTCTTCGACGATTTGTCACCTCATCCGTCATCATCATCACCCGTCTTACTTCATCCGTCTCTCTCGTCCGTCTTTTTCATCCATCTCACATCGTTCGTCATCGCATCATCACCCCATCTGTCACTTTGTCCGTCTTATCATCTACCGTCATCCGTCTTACCATCATCCGTCTTACCTGCTCGTCACTTTATCCGTCATCATCCGTCACTCATCCCCACCTCATCCCTCTCATCGTCCGTCTTATTATTATGCATCTTACATCCTCATCACTTCATCCGTCATCCTCATCCGTCATAACTCCTCATCTAATCTCCTATTACGCGAACTAAACTCTCGATGTGTTCAACACATCGACGCTTTCGCCTTTACACACGTCTAATCGACCAAAATTATTTTGGGTATATCCTTCCAACACCGATGTGGCAGTTGGCCACCATCCATTCGTAGCAGCAGTTGAAGCGACGAATTGCTTTTCTGTGATTCTCATGCATGTCGGGGCACGATGACCTCTACATGTTGAACCTGGTCGGATGAGTGGTAAGATTACCTGGGATGCTGCTTTATGCCTCGGTGTTGCTTTACTTAATTCTAACTAAATATCAATCATGCGGCCTCCGGCATGATCTAAAGACATAAACATGTGTCAGCAGAAACAAAACTATAATCACACTTGTAATGTCTGTTTTCCCTAAATGATTTCCCTCGCAACTGCCTGATAAAAAATCATGGCAGCATGCGTGCTCACTTGCTCTTTTTGAATTGGTTTTTCACCCCAAGTTATTTCATACATCAGTACCTACAGGTAACGGTTATCCCAAAACAGTACGGTAGAGTGATTACAGTTGTGGGTTAGCAACGTGACTGTCCCTATACTAAAACGCCTCATTTTCTTATAATAAACGATTATAACAGGTCATATACGCGTGAGTGCTTGTGAGGTCATGTGTGATTGGTCATTAAAAGGTGTCGTTATAGACCTGTATTCTAGATTCCTCATTTCCTCTCTCGATCATACCGCGAACCGTTGAATTATCTATTCCCTCTTCTTGTTTCGAGCAAATGCCTTGGCGGGGATTGCGAAAATGAGGGAGCTTGCACTATGGTCATTAAAGGTTGGAGACCAGGAGCTTTGCTCCCGTGGAGCGGTGGTAGCAAGTCAATCACGCTTTTATCGTGTAATGGCGCTGGCGTGTCCGCCTCAGTGATTAGCTCGTGTGGATGGTTCGGGGTCCACAAACGTGTGGGGTTACTCGTTACCTACATGTCTGGGGCAGAGGAAAGGGTGTCACCCCCAGCGGGCGACGAGATAGTCGGAAATCAATCCGGTATTAGCGGCGGATTGCTTTCCGACGATCTCGTGACGCCGTTCCAACCGTCCCCAGTGGGGACGGTTGGAAGGGCGTCATGTGTGCCTCTGACGCCCATAGAATGTCTTTCAAATAGATAGATTTGATACAGATGCTAGTTCGTGTAATTGAGGAGTAATTTATGCAGCTCCCACATACATTTATCACATTTACTGAATCCAGTGTTCACACTATTTAGAGCTAACCAAATAAACTGAATGAGTCAATTCGTGATTCTATTATGTTAGTATTTACAAACAAGGGCACCTGTCCCACGTGTTAGAAATACATTCAGACCAATCTTGGGACTGGTGCTTAGATCAGAACCCAGTCGAGCAGGAGAACAATAGAGAAGAGCTATAAATTAAGCATTTTATTAATTATTGGTCTCATCACGGCAACCTTCAACAGAAGAGCCAACAAAATACCGACGAAGTCAAAAGACAGACTCACACCCAGACTACGAGAAAACACAAAGCCACCACGCATACGGTTCACTAAAATCCAACGCGTACACGCAAAAGATAATGTAGCGATTATCTTTCAACTTTTGGAGACAATTAAAAGTCGTCGAAGATACTAACAATATCCTCTATCAGTTGTCTGCGAAAGTGCTTAATTTCATTTGGACGTTGGAAACTTGGACCATATTACATACATTGCCCTACATTTATTCAGTTAGCCAATCTTACTCTGTAGACTCTGTAACTTTATATTCTTTGTTTGACTTATCGCTGTTTTCAAACCGATTGATTGGCCTTTCAAGTAGCCACGATTTGACAACGTCCGAGGCGCCTTGACTAGGTGGTATCTTCAACCGGACGAGTCGACGACATGTGTCTTCGACCTCTGTTGAGAGGTCAACGAAGCGATTCGTGAGCTGGGAGAAGGTGTTGGTGAGTTTCTCGAGTTGTATAAACCCTGAAACTCGGGGGACCGTAAAGGACCAAACTGTTTTCTTCATTTAGTTCATCCTGGACTCGAGCTGAAACACCGGGGTCTCGACGGATTCGATGCGATCCAGGATCATCTCATCTTGATGGTACCCAGGTCCAACTCCGTTAGCAAAAATTAGTGCTGATACGGCCAAGTGCTTCATCTAGCGTATCAAAACGCCACTCCAGGTTCGCTTACATGGGGGATCCTGAACTGGACGATTTTCCGCACCCGAACAGTTTGAATCATGGCTGTTTGGTGGGGGTCCATCTGGATCCCAGAGTTTGAAGGCTGGCTGAGACTGTCCGCGTCTTCGGAAAAGAATTTTGTCTTTGAAATGATGCAAGCCCGAATATATCATAATAGAAAACTGCAGAAATGGGGCCAAAATGGAGATATCTGTACAGAAAATTCGTACGGAACTGCGTACGGTGCAGTTTGTGCGGACAAACTGCATTTCATCAAAATATATGACCATGTGGGCCAAAAAATATGGAAATAACTTCCTTTTTTAGAAAAAGGAGTGGAATGGAATCCCATATTGAAAAGAAAGAAATTTATTACTTTTCAAGAAAATTAAAAACCTGAAAGGTAATTAAAATTATCAAGCACCAAACATGTACACCATGTAATTTTGGACTGCCTACGAAGTGGCGTGTAAAAAATTTCACTAAGTTTAAAAAATGGAATTAGCAAATTGCCGCATGCTATGTCGCAATTTGCATGTTTTTAACTTCTTGTTAAAGAATATGAAATAGAAACTGGTTTTCGCTTTCTAATAGAAGACGATGAAATGTATGTCACAAAGTTTGGGAAATGATACCGTTATCTCTTGGAAATTTTTCGTTATAAAGAATAACCGTTCCATCATGAACTGAAAGAAGTGGTTGTTCTTGTAACTTACAATTCCGTCACAATTGAGCAAACAGTTGAACAGTTTTTTCAGATTATGACTGGATTGTGTTTCAAATAAGGTGTCGTCATTATATGACAGAAATGTTAGTACAAGTACCGCAATAATTTATAATTCTCAAATGTAACTTTTGAGACGAAACGTTCTTCACAAAAGTAACATTTAAAGAGATCATAAATTATTGCGATTGGTAAACAAGATACTGTAGTCTGTTCAATATTTTGTTGAGATAAGAAAAAGAAGACAGAAAGATGTCACATAACATTCAAGTTTTTAGATATTTCTTTTTCAATAAAATGAACATTTGAAGAGATAAGAAATTATCTCGGGTAGTAAGAAATTTGTTTCGGGTAGTTACTAAAGTACGCTGAGCCATAATCCATGTAGAGTTTTTCACCAATAGCTATGTTCCTTTTCGGAACAATAGCTAGAACCTTATGAGTGGAAAACTCTGACGATAACGCAGCTCGTCTAATCACTTTCTATGAAGCATTTTCTTTGCGATGTTCTATCTCACCAGTCTGTCCTTTCTGCATTTCTGTATGACCAGGTAGATAGCGACTGTAGTTTATGTATCTCATAACACAGAGTGACTCCAGAATAACCCAAACATTATGTTGGATTCCATCTTTTTCGGTCACCTTACCATCCATTTCTGCCGCCCATGTGATAAATTTATCTACAGTGACTTCAAGTAGGCCTTCACCGTAGGTTCTTTCAATTTGGCGTTGCACAGACAAGTTTGTGTAAACTAATACACCGTAGTAGAAACCAATTAGATGATTAGGACCGAAAATTCTCTCCGCAAAACCTCCAATACCAGCACTTGGATGCTTAATACATGAAGGCCGAATAGATGGAAAAAGAGCTTCCGCCTGTAAAGCAAGCATCCCCCTCGGAAAGCAAGCATCTCCCTTGGATCTAAATAATGGAACATGGAAACATACTTTAGAATCCATTTCAACATTGGGATGTCCTTTCACCTTCTGCATATGGTGTACTTGTGATTGATCGTTTCCATATAGTGCAAAAGGCAGTCTGTAATTTTTTGAACAGGTCGAAGGCCGCGAGGTGTCAGCCATACATCCTTTGTCCTCTTTGAATTTATTACATCCATAGTTGTCACAAATGTTTGTGTAGCCGCCAACATTGTTTCATCTGCTGTCAAGTCGGACTGTGTATTGAGTACCTGTCGTGCGTATGTTTCCACCAGATAGGTTCGGACTCTTCAACACATTTCGTATCTATTTCAAAACCAATGAAACGGCGATGATTTTTAACCATCAAACAAGCCTTACCTGCTGACAAAATCTCAGAACAGAAATCCATCACGAGATCTCCAGGCTTAGAAAACTTGGAAACCAAATCCATCATCCAAGAAATGCTTTTCTGCTCAGGTCTAATCATCGGTCGTCTTCCTCTTAGAACCTGTTTCTTTTTCGGATCCCTTTATATAACCTCTAAATGGAGTAGACGTGGTATATTGTTCATACAATGTTTCTACACTGGGTGATTACTACGGATCTCTCCAACATTACTGTAATCAGTTCTGTTGATGAATTCCATAGGATCCATTCCTATTTTCTAAAAGTGAATTGCCGTCTCCACCACCGATGTGCGTGAAGTCTTTCTTACTCTTGGCCACAGTTGCACGTTCCAGGTGCTTTAACGTACGTTAAAGGTAGCCTTTCTACTGAGAACATCTTCGTGGGGGATGTACTAGAGGTTACCATTTTCTTCTTCTTCCTTACTTCCCTCTTTTTCCCACCATCATCAGGATCATCGGAATTATTGTTGTCTTCATCACTACCACTCTCATCTTTGGACTCATTTCTGTCTTCATTATCATCACCACTTTCATCATCATCTTTTTCATCACTCTCTTCCCTTGCAATCACATTTCTATACCAACAGTTAAATTGTAGAAAGCTACAAAAAATATGTCCGTGGGCACCTGATGCCATGACATCATTGCCGTGGGCTCTTCCTTTGGGTTTGAAAGGTTTGTTGTTTTAGCTAGCATTCTATCCGCATCCCCGGTATCCTCCAATTTTACTCTAATCCTTCCATTATTTCTCTTTTTCGTGATGTGGTCCTACTTCCTATCTTCTTCCCTACCCTTCATATGGCTGTCCTACTTCTTGTCCGCATTTTGACTAGAATGCAATTAAAGAGGTACTACTCCGCCAATGGGTCGGTAAAGCACTTCCGAGTGTCCCTTTTCTTGCTCCCTCCGTAAGAGGATACCTCCTCTCTCTCGTTATAGTTTTGCTCGATTTTTGTGTTCTGAGTGCTGGGTTCTACTATAGGTTGGGGGCTATTTGGTATGGTATGAGCAAAGTCACTTGGTTTTCTCCATTGTCTCTTTGACTGCTTTCGTGGTCCTGGTGTAGGACTATTATAGCGTCAGGTCGCTTATTTTGCGAGCCAATGGCGATCCTTGATGCGCGATTGGCCTAGCGTCGGTCACGAGTTAGTTTGACGCTTCGCTAGGTTGTTACAACAGTAGTTTCCCCTACTGTGATCTTGTTAAATTCATTGTCTGATGCTCCATCCTTATCGGATTCGGCGGCGGTATTTAATTCGTTGACTTCGGATGGTTTGTCGTATAGTTTGTCAAATCGGTAACTCGATTTCGTTATTCATCGTCGCTTCCCGTATCAAGTTATTATATATATGTCGGCCTGGCCTCTGATTTTCTTCACACGTGTACTATAGATTGGTACTGTATTAGGTAATCCTAATCGGTAATTCTAATCAATTGTAACTCCTATTCCGGGCTTTGCTTGAACACGTGTCCTGATCATTCTCTTCTTTTCTTTTGTATTCGTTATCACACTTTATACTCCGTGGATCTGTATTTTCATTGCATATTGATGTGCTTTACGTTTCACATCCCTATTTCTTCATCATACCTTTTCCCGTTATCCCATTTGTTTTTCCTTTATCCTACCTCTTTTCCGTAATCATACCCTTACCGTACCACTTTTTGTTATGGTACCTTCGTCGTACCACTTTCCACTTATCATACCTTTTCTCCGTTATTACACCTCTTTTCTTATATGATTCCTTCCTCACTTGTCCGCGTTGTCGCCCTCCTATTTATATGCCATACCCATCGTAGGACCGACATCTTCATGTTTTACAGCACTCAATACAGTCGTTTGAAATTAAGGATTAATACCCCAACCATTCCCGTTTGAGTGTTGTTGGACATGTAGTATCCCACCCTAATGCAGCTAAATCCGAACGATTAGTACACAATAGGGTCCACAATGGGTTCTTAGTTCTTCCCAAGGATTTCGTGAGTCCATCGGCTGGATTAGTTTTCCTGGTATCCAGTTGAGTCGGGCAAGTTCCCCTTTTTCGCAACTCTTCTTCAGCGCAAACATGTCAATTTTCAATCGTTTCTCGCACGTACCGCTATCTTTTGCAACGACGTGGAACAGAGTTTTGCTACCAACGTAGGCATCAATTTCCAACTTTACTTGTAATTACTCTTCGACCCTGTTCCCGAGTTAGGTAAGAAAAATCAAATGCCAGTACCAGTGAATGAACATCCACGGCGAATACAGAACGGGTGACCCGTTCGCACCCATTGCTTTCGTAATATACAACGTTTTCCGTGCTCTTCATATCGACAAACAAGATGAGATAGCCCAGTTGGCTCCTGAAGCCTCTGGCATTTCCAAAAGCAGCATCACTGATTACGACCATGCCTAATGATGTCATGTCTAACGGAAAGTATTTTAATCTCAAATGTGCCGTGTCCAGAAAGCGATCAATTAGTGTACACAATTATTTCATCTCCAGCTGGATAGTAGGGTCCTTTCCTGGTGCGAGTAATTGCACCCTCGCGCAGATATCCGGTCTCGTAAAGACTCCAACATATTGTGCGAGGGCTCGTATACTCGTGAATCCCTCTTGGTCCTTCGGGTGTTTGAGGCGCAGGATCTTCTGATTTTGGTTCATGGATATGGAGCCGTGGCTGGATTTTTTGTATAGATATTCCAGTGAAGATTAGGGGTGCCGTAGATAAATAGATCCTGTCCTTGAATTTAAATTTGTGTGAGACTTTTCTCTCATCATGTAGGAAATCCGTTGTCCCAATTACCAGCGAGTCATCTACCTGAAGTGTGATGAGTCCGTCCAGCTTTCCATTTTCATGGAGTGCGAGCATACATGGATCGGCTTTTACGCGAATAATTCCAAGTTCTAACAGGTACTTTTCAAGGTACGTGAGATACCGGTGACGACCGCTCTCTGGTATACAGTACAACGGTTTAAACACTTGTATAACTATGCGGTCGGATAGGTTAAGCTCTACTGGTGGCTTAATGTGAACATGGCGCTAGATATCTCTCTTATTCTTCACATATGCTTGGGTCACGTCCCTGGTGCAGAGAGTATGGCCGTGGAGGGAAGTAGCTAGCGTTGTCAAAATTCGCTGTGAGAACCGCTGTACTGTAGGTGCTTTTGTTGATATTTGCGTCTAGCCACCGCCCTTATAATTCTGCGCTACAAGGCGCGTATTTTTCTAGTACCCTGCTCCGCGAGTTTGAGCCCGTCAACGAATCGGGCGACAAACCTTGGTGTACCTTCGGAGACCCGGAGCGGTCTACTTGGAGGAAAGTACCACTTTCCAGTAGTCCAGTGAGTTCCATACGTCTGCTCTCCCTGAAGTCTTACCCGTCTCTACTTGTGGTCGCCATAGTCGCATCGGTGTAGAGATCTACATTGTCTGCGTCATCTAGGATGGATCGGAAGCAGGGTTTCATGCATGTTGCTCAGAAGAGGCAGCGTGCTCGTGTTGTCTTCACTACCGCCGATTCAATTTCTATTGAAATGAATCTTTGTGGACCTTCCCACTTCTTTGTGGTGGTTCTTTAAACTCAGACAAAAGCGCCAGCCGGTATTTTGCGCACTTCCGATGACTTTTCAACAGCGCTGGGTCCGTTATCGTACCTCAATCCAAATGTGGATCTACCACTTGGCCTGCTCTTTTACCAATTCTTTCATTGCTGTGAAGAAAGCCTCCGCCCTATTGGGTTGTGTACCTTCGGTTGTTATTCGTTCCAGGTGGGGTATTGTACCATAGACGGGGAGCATTGGGCGGAGACCTTCGATGCAGATGACTGTGTTGATTGCGAATGTTGACATGAGCAGACAATCATTGTTTGAGATTGTTTTGTCTAAAGTGGCGCGGAGGGGTGAGGTATGCTCTCCTCAAAGGTGCATGGTAGAATTAGATGACACCGGTAGCCCCCGGGGTTTCTATTGGGGCCTCAATAATTCTAATTCCGTCGTCATTAGAAGACCTTCTGAATTCTTCCGAGACATAGTTACTCCCTTGGCCGATGTGGAGTCAATACGGGGCGCCACAATAGACGAGTATCTACATCCTCCCAAACACCTTCCAGATTTCCGTTGCTGATTGTTTGATGAAAAACTGGACCGTGGTGAGATGTGTCGCAGTGTCAACGATGTGGACGACGGGCTTCCTTCCTAGCCACATCTTGTCGACCTGCACCACATGGTTGAATCGCAGTTATGACGTACCAATTGTAAGTTTAAATCGTCGGGTGAGGCTTTATGCCGAACGCATGTTTCGCAGTCGTCTGTGATGTGTTGAAATGCAGCTCTTGTTTCCATGTCGATCCTTTTCCTGTTGCCCGTTTCAGAAGGTTACTTGTTGATTTGATTGACAGATGGCCGAAGGTTGAATGTAGCCATTGGATCTCGGGAAAAGTATATAACGCATATTTTTGATCATGAGGCTTCCAGTTGTGGGTGAGGAAGTAATTGATTAATAGGATTTGTTGAGATTTTCCATTGTACGAAATGTGTTCCTTCTGGAGACTTATGTCGAAGTTGTTATCCACGACCTTCCCATTCAAGAACATGGTGTCTACTATTACTCAATGATTAAAACGCAAATCATCCGTTCCAAATGTCAGCTTGAATCTACGCGGCGGTGGTGCATTTTGATGGCACTCCTTACAATTATTTGAAATTTCTACCAGCTAGCCTAGTATTTCATCTTGGAGTTCATACTAACTTGCCCCCTTCAAAATACTATGCGTTGACCTTACAGAACGATATCCGAAGCCACGGTGGATTTTCCGCCGTTCGTCTTCCGTATAAAACGAGTATGGGGTCTCGTCCGCCGTCTACTTTTACGTGAAGAAAACATTATCCAATATGAATGGTTCTCGAAGGTGTCCTTTGTGCAAGTAGCTGCACTGTACACTAATGTCGAGGCCATTGGCGATCCTGTCTCAATTTTTCAACAGTGAAGGGTAGTTGTTCTTCATTACTGCAACATTCACATCCAATATCACCTTAAATCGTTAAAATGCAATTTGGGCGGTCGCCTCACCGACTATTTAGTCATGACCACCTATTGATTTTAATCCCCTGTTGGGTGGTGGTCTGATGGAAATCTTCCTTCTGAATTCGGCTTCATGTGCCTTGTACTGGCTGAGGTACACCACGGATTTACGATTGGCGGCCGTGTCAATCGTAATCACTTTTAACCCTCTATCGTTTTCATCTTATCTGGGGTTGTTATATATTTCTGCCATGGCT
>JAULBU010010435.1:0-24169 GCA_032358235.1 Odonthalia washingtoniensis
TTAACCATGTTCGAGATCACGTATGGGGAGAAGATGAAATCCATACCACTAATGCTGACCGGTGATGTGTAAAATTATTACGCTAATAATATCAGGGAATTTGGGGACTTTGACAATTCCATGAACAAGATGCGAGAATGATATAATAGCGATGATCGTAAAGCAAGGATCTTAACCAAATGGCAATTGATGATGTCTGAAGCGATGTCATAAAAACCAAACGATTTGGAAGTCAATGTATTCCGTTCGTCGCAACTTTCATGACGCTCCAGAATAAATTAGACGAATCATATCATACGGACCATTTCCTCCATGATAGACTACTAACCGCTGTCGACATTCCTACCATATTGGCAACTTTGCGCGACCGCATACCAAGGACTAGTCAACAGGCGGCTAATAGTGTCTCAAACCAGCTTATTGGCAAGCCTGGAACAGCAGGGAGCAACTCCGTCTGTTTTACCAGTAGTGAGAATAAAGAATATATGATAGATGACAATGGAAGAGAGGCAAATTTTCCCACGGGGAGCAGTACGTAGGGCGAGCAATGCGCCCCACAACAAAAGCCATGGAGGAACAGAAACCTTCTCTCGCGAAGTGATAGAACGAAACCGAGAATCCTTAGCCCAGAATGGATGAGGGGGTAAAGGGATGTTTTGTCTGTATTGAAGACCACAGAGCAAATACGTGTCACAGCAGGAACGAAGTAACGGAAGCAATTAATAAATTGAAGGCCAAACACCCAAAAGTTATGCTGACCGTAAAATATCTCACTTTCGTGATGGATATGATTACCATGGAAGACGGAGGTCCACAATCAATGGAAGAAGATGACATCAGATAGATAGAGGATGACGTGGCTGATGAAGATACTGAAATAGCATACATGGCATCCCAAGATGACAGCACAGTAGAGAAGGCACTATCCAACCACGCCTATTTCCACGGAAGCAATTATGGCAGCAACATTTTGTCAGCCTTGTTAACAATGAGCAAACAGATCAAATTCCATAACGGCCCAGATTTCAAAGTTGTGATGATCGATACCGCGACTAAAAGGAAGTTCGTCATGAGAAAGGTCCAATATCAAGGATACGAACGCGATTTCTGGAGAAAGATACCCATTAGACCGCCGAAGAAAGGACTAAAAGGACTGGAAGGTAGGAGAAAGGTGTTGGGACATGTGGTAATCCAGATACCATTCAGGGAGTTATAGTTGATTATATACGAAGCGTTCGCAGCGATCGAAGAGAATGCCCCTCACTTCTTTCCAATCGCGATATGATCATAAACGGCCTGGATATCAGCCTCCAGGGTCGGTATTTATACTTTGGAAATTCAAGACAGCCACTCGATTTAGAAAACTATTTCTTCATCTACAAATGAACATCTAACTAAATTCCATATGCGCTTTATACCGAAAGCTATTTGTGGAAAATTCAACGAAGATTCGACCACCCCTCCATCAGATTAACACCAGCTGTTGAAAAGGGCAAATTCAGGTACTCTCGAGGACAACGTAATATCACAACTCCACAAGCACGCTTACAACTGTAAGATTTGTAGCAAGAACGTATCACCACGTAGTTTAAATCTCACCATCGGAGAAGAAGATCTGCAATTTAACCATGGAGTGGTGATAGAGACCATGTTCCTAATCAATAGACCAGTGATCCACCTGGTCAACGAGAGCACACACTACACTGCCACATCCTTCTTGAAAAACCATTCAACAAAAGAGTTAAGTAAATCCATCTCCAGGTTGTGGTTCTATAACTATATGGCCCCCGGACTATCTCGCCATCAACCAAGGAACGGCATACATTTCAAACGAAATGAAGCAAAACGCAGTAGCAGCAGGCACCGTTATGGAGGAAGCCCAAATTTGAACCCCACGATCAATTGTAATAGTTGAACGATTTCATGTGCCCCTTCGCAGCGCCTACGTAAAGTTGAGGTAAGATCTTAACAATGATGAATATACATATAAAGTATGCTTCCAGATGGCACTATATGCAACTAATTCAACCCTTGGACCGGAGGGTCTGTGCCATATGATGCTTGTTTATGGAGCACTTCCACACCCTGCCAGAGTTAATCCATCCCGTACTCAACTGGAAATACAACAATCCCTGAAAGAGGACAAGATATAGTCCAAAAGTGCCAAATATACCAATAGATTCGAGTCTACGTTCTTCAATAATTATAAGAGTGGTGTCAGGTGGACTTTTAGTAAAAGCGGTTAGCGAAATGTGTGAGTCTAGGGTCAGCAGATGTGCGACTTTTGGATCAGTGGATGTGTGGATGCGCGAAAAGGGAGAGACCACAATCTGTCAGTCAGCCCAGTTTATTGCTACTTGGACGTAAAAACGAAGGTGGTGCGATACTATCAATTATGGACGATACTAGTAATCAAAATCCCAGTCTGTGCCGACTTGGTTCTTTTTATATTGCGCGTGGTCGTCCTCCGATCCTTCTTTATGTCACCGTTAGGTAGCTCTTGAAGAGATCGGTATTTTGAGGATACTGTATATCCTCGACAACGCCGTTGTTTGTTTGAAGTCGAAAAATGGCTGGTTAGGCCACCCTTTCTCAGCCTAGTGACGTTGATGTCAAAAGTAGGCCGTTTTGGATTCAGGTTTCCCCTCTCTCCTGGTGAGTTCTATTCCGAGTTATCGAGTTAATACTGTGATTAACAGCTCTAAATAAAATCTAGCTTCTTTATTAATTTAGCTATTCCTTAACTCAGATCTGGTATTTATACCAAATTAATCTCTATGATAGGATAAATAATGATATTAGACAGGTATTTTTGATATAATAGCGGAGTTAGAATTAATCAATTCTTCCAATCTGAAGTAACATACGCGTGCTGTGGTACACGTGTTATAATCTAAGTTGGGATTTTCGTAAAAAATTAGAATTCTAATTTTTTACGAAAATCACAACAACTTCATATGGAGGAAATTATTTAATTTACCGTCAACTACAGTTAAATTTTTCAAAATTATCATTTTGATTCAACAAATATTCATATGAGTGGGAACACGACCATACAATCCAGCGCCGAGTGATTGTAACATCGTGCACCCGCCCCCGAGTGACTATTGCATTTTTCTTCCGTGGTCAGCTCCTACACTCCGATATTCCAAACCAACCACTTGGTATACTAATGTAATAGTACTACTACGATTTACAACTATCACCGTTATATGTGACATCTGTTTCATCCTAAAACGTTTTTCATCATCTATCACCAACCAACTCCGATTTCATCGTTTATGTTATATCGCTTTATTTCAGCAACTTCTTACATCATTATTTCACCGTATCTACTACAATTGGTTTACTAAACATATATAGTATGTAATCGTCATCGTCTTCAGCAACATTCTCCATTTCGACTTTTTACGAACATACATAATGTCTTCATCTGCGGCTTCATCCGCACATTATCCACAAAACAGCTCCGGAGATCAACATAACAGTACCAGTTCGGATCTGACTGAGGTTGAATTCACCTGTTTCCCCCTATTTCGCTTTCTAGACATTTACAATAGTGTCTAATTCAAAGACAAATTCTTCAATAAAAATCTCAACTTTCAAGTTTTTCTTCGTTGGATCTGGTCAACAGATGACCCAATCTATGCGTCAATTAAGATCTGTTTCGAGCAGAAACCAAAAAAAGAGGACGAAGCCTTTGAGAGTGAGCGATTTACTATCAACAGGAGAAAATGGTGACAGGTTACTTGCAGAGATGGCTTCACAGTAAGTTCGGCAGATATCCCGCACATCTCTCGCAATATATAGTTATGGGCGCACAGATTCACGAACAATCTTCCAGGATCTATTCAAAGATAAGGGTACTTCAACCGGATTTTTGGTCGGTCCAAGTTACATCCACATCATCATTCAGACCGGTAGGAAAGGAGCAAGAGCGTTTCTATCCAATATGTCCATTCCAACAACTTTGGAATTCCTTGTGTTCTTTTACAGCATTTCAGTCGTATCGCGCTTTATCAGAGACAATAAGATGAACAACAAACGTTGCAAAACTTTGGTAAATATTAAAATTTTCACTCGAACAAGAATTGGGTTCGTTTGTCGAACTCTTTGTAAATCCTGGGCTCGGCTTGGTCAATCAATCTGCATTCAACTAGTCAGTACATTTCTTTCCCCATACATGTATAACAACTTAGACACTTCTACATTCAACGATATTTCGTCCAGAAATATGGGATTCTTCCCTTTGACAGAGGAGAAAACGCTCACAACAAACAACTGACCTGTCCATGTAGAAACATTGGTATCTCCTGATGCTTGGAAGCACACAATTGTGCAGGATATTGCATTTCGGTAGATCACCGACTCATTTTTATCAACCGGGATGAAATATTGGTCTATGTTACAATTTAGTATGTCTCTTTCAATATGGAAACAGCACCCATTTTGGTACCTTTATTCTGTAAACCAGACTGCTTGGAATTTCCACAATTATTTTGTGACCTGCCTCATGCGTGTGAGGCTCTGAACACTACCGTTCCACAACTTGATTCGACTCCAATGATACCGCTGCTAGAAATTTCGGATGTTTCCACTACTTCAGCAAAGCGTAGATGGTCTCCGTGCATAGCCGAATACAGAAGAAAGAACATGAAATCGAAGGTTCCAGGAAAGGAAAGAAATTCAACTGATATCGAAATGGAAATAGAGCCACAACTAACACTAGAATCAAGACCAGATGTGAAAGATGAAGATGAATTACAGCATGCGGCTTCAGATAAATTGACCATAGAGGCACAGGATGCAATGGAATTGTTGAAGGAAGGTATGCAGATTTATTGCTGTTGCTACAACTCCGAATGTCAAGCCCTCATTGATACACATAAGGATGCTATGGGTCAGACTTTACATGACATGGTGGATTTCATTCTTAAATTCCCTCCATACAACATCAAGTTCGATCAGGACCGTCCGAACTCAATGATCGATTTGATGATGAAGACATGAAAGAATTCGTGGATTTATGTGATTCAATGTTGACAAAGGGGGAGTCATGCACATATCTTTTGCTTCGCATTCCAATTCTCATTTTGGGTTAATTAAATCAAGTTATTGAAAGTTCTCATCCCATTGGACAATCCGGAAGAAAACGAGACTGGTAAATATATCAAGACGGAAATAAGTGTCTTCAGTGTGGGGGATAATTCCCTCTAGTACACGAAGGAGAGGGATTATTATACTTCAGATCTAAGGATCCCCCTTTTTTCGCATCTTTCGGTTGTTGAACAAGCCATCCACTTGTAGAAGAATGGTATGGAATGAAACTACGTATTGAGAAGGGTGATCTACAGTTGTTCCGGGTCCATTAATTATATTCATCCCGGAACATTTAATGAGGTGAACAGCATCCCAAGGGTGCCTACCAAGGAAAAGGCATTCTTACCACCGGAAACGAAACCACCTGATGCTAGATCAATTCTGCGGCCTGAACAAAAATCGATAAAATGGATGATGGATATTATTGAGAAATTACACATGCCGGTCAGTTGGTTGTGGATCCATGCGCGGGTGCATTTTTTGTGGCAACAGCATGTATGCTTCTCCCCAATCACAGGAAGTTTTTTGGCGGTGATATGGATGAAAATTGCTTGGAATGCTGTTGTATTCCACTGGTTGCCGTATTTTCTCGACAGTTACTGAGATATAGTCGGGAAGGAAAAGCTTTCTGCAGCAAGATTATTACTAAAAGAACTAGATTCCATTTAAGTGAAAAGAAGAAGAGATGTATGGGATATCCCCGTTGGACTTACTTCTGTTCAGACTTTTCTGAAGTATATTCGCCACTTCCTTTCATATTCGTTGGGGATGGAAAGTTGTACAATAACTGTGGTGCCATACCTTGAGACAAGTGGACACCAACATGGAAGCTTACCCTTGAAGGTATTCCAAGAGAAGCTCTGCCTGCAAACGAAGCCGGGGCTCTAGGTTTGTCTATGAAAAAGTCTACTATCGAACATGACAAGTCCGGTTTGGGAGTTTTCGCAAAAAACTATTCCTACAGGTGTTCAATACTATGGAACCTTGATTTACGGAAACGCTCACATTACCCCCTCATCTACCCATACGTGATTGTTAGTAACAGATAATCACTGTGGAAACGTAACTTTTTAGGAAAATCTCAACTTCATATTGAGGAAACCTTTTTATACAACTAAAAGTGTGTATTTTCCTCCATATGAAGTTGGGATTTTCGTAAAAAATTAGAATTCTGATTTTTTACGAAAATCTCAACTTACGTGAAAACGGAGGCATCTGTACTACAGGTACCTCCGTTCTCACAGTGACACTATATCCTACACTATTTCCTACCCTTCCACACTTGGGGAAGAGAAAATCTAGCAATTGATATCTAAATTTCACAACTCGTATCTTTGGGTAATAACTTGAAGTCATTCTACCCAAATTTGAAAAACTGGATCAGTATTTACGACCTCGCAAGGGCTGTCAATTCATGTTCTGCTTCCCAACCTCCACAACGTCGCAAAAGATTTCCTACTTTTCCACACTTGCCAAGTGTGGCAAGGTATGAAATCGATTTCCCTTCCTTAGTGGGGGAGGAAAAATTGAACATGTACTATACATGTTCAAGTTGTCACCAAGTCGTTGCGCACTTGGAATCATATCCTTATAAAATCCCTTCCGTTTATCATTGATTCCAATTTCCTAACGGGCATGTAACGGACACGTTCAGATCAATAATATCTCACGTAACTATGAATGCGTCCCTTTCAACTCTTCAATGTAGGCATTCATTACGTACACTAATTGCATCGCTGGCGGAGTTCCTGTATTCATCTCTGATTTTTGGATGGCTGGCGGTCATTCACGCACTGCTGTCATGACTTCCTTGATGCAATTTAATAAACCTATTATACAGCAATGCCCAAAATCGCATCCCACATAATTTTTATGATTAATAGTCGCAACTACACACTACAAAACACTGAACGCCGGCCTTCATAAAATTATCAGTTTTTGGCAATATGAATAACCTGGGAAAAAACTACGATGTTTGAATGTCCAACCTACTATTGGTTCAATGCGGGCGTTGGCATTCCTATAGCCAAAACATATGAGTGGTTCCCGTGTACATCCACTCCCTTTCACCTCTTGGAAGTGGGTATTCAGTTCCGGAAACACAGACGACATGTAGTGGCTAAAACTGTAATGCTACCTTAGGTATCATATTTTAATGGTTTTAATGGGTTCTTTCGGATCTTTTCCAAAAACCCAATAAAAATACTGCAAGAAATCCATTACACAGTTGTTTTTAAAATAGTTAATAGTTTTTTTCAAAACTTACCATGCAGTGTGCTCCACCTACAAAACATAAATCCATATGCACGTACATATTCCGATGCACCCTCCAATACATTGGAACATCATCGCAGTCGAAATAATACCTTACAAGACCGAAACAGTTGATCGAAGGAGAATCACGGGCAACATCTCAACAAGACCACACCATCTCCGACAGCTTAGCTTCTGACCCGAGTGAGCGATCAAATTTTTACTCTGCTCACGCGATACTCTTCTACCACCGTGCTATGACTGCCACGTTTACTGTTTTCCTTTTATCATTACCAACTTCAATATTTCCTTTTAACACCCGATCTCGTGCGCCATTATTTCCAACTCGTCAAAAATACCCACTCCAAGAACAAATATTTGAACAGGAGCATACCCATCCTTCCTCAAGAAGTTGCGCGATGTTGGCTTCCTTTTTTGGCGACAATAATTGGACCAAAAACAGTCCTATAGCAATTCGAAAACCAACCTCAATTAACACCATTCGCCGTCACCAATAATTCGAACAGTGGCCTTCTCATATCATGACCGCGATGGACAACTCGAATGGCCCAACTACTCCACCACCGTCATTACCTCATCCCTCTCTCCATTCCCAGCCATCACCTACAAATAACAGCCTAACTTCCATCTTTCTTTACATCTCTATAGAGATGTCAAGAAAGATGGAAGTTAGTTTTAATATGTTTCATAACCTCATACTTCCTCCCACCTTGCAGATTTATTTTCTTTACCCGTCATCATGATCCACGGCCTTCCTATGGACATGCTTCAAAGCGTCAAAAGCATTTTTAATCTACCATCGCCAGCGAAAATTCAACTCAGACCTCAGCAGGCCCACTGCCAATGGGTGTTTTGTGGATTGTATTGATCTCCCATGAGGTCGTCTTGAACATTATTTAAAAATCATTCAACCTCTTACAAAACTCTTCTATTTCCTTATATCTATTCAGGCCTTCAACGTTTACGTCATATTAAGCACCTTTTTCAATCACACCAGCATCACCTCTTGTATGCTAAATAATAGATTACGTCTCCATCATCCTTGCAAATTGGCTCTCATCTCTCACCAACCGTTGGTACCGAAACATACTATTTCTTCTCCATTCAACCAACTTCCCTATCAGAGTCCATAAATAGTCACCCTTTACCCAACCCGAAGTCTCTTCCATTACCTTTACCTGGATCAACTTCAACCTGCGTTAAAAGTCAGAGTCATCCACATCATCCAAACTCCCGCAACTTATTCAATAATTCTCAACACATACCTCCTAATAAATGGATAATCATCTCGGACGAAGGTGGTTGGGAAATGTCATCCGGTTCGCGATCCTTTCACGACCCTCTCTAGCAACCCTTCCTCTTGCCTTTTGCTTTCCGCGCCTCATCAACGCTTCCATTGATTACAACAAGATCATGACCTTCCGTACATCTCCGGATCAACGCGCCTAATTAGTTTCCATCACCGCCTTAATTCCGTTACTGTCTTCTTCACGTCCACTTCTGTACACTCAGCTGAAGGACTTTGTGTATGACTCAGAGAATAATGTCATCAAAAGCAACAACTCCATCATCCGATCCTACACTCAAATTATTCATCCGCCATAACCAATGGTCAACCGCAATCAATCACAAATGGAAGAGACAGAAGTTAAATGATACTTCCACATCCAGCCACATCAACGAACTCGAAGCATCTGCGGCTTTGCTCGCCATTGAATGGGCCTCTAGGCATGGTACCGCAGGACACTGAATGGTTATGTTTCAACTGATTCATCCGTTGTGCTTGGCGCCTTTCTCGAAATCCGTTTGCCAAAAGATGTAATGCATATTCGCTGCCGCAAATTCGCTGCGCTTGCACTTTCTCTATCTATTCGTCCTATATTTATGCATTTGTGCTCGAAGCACAACCAGTTCGATGTACCATCTTGCTCATAATTTCCTTTTCTTTTATAGTTCCTGCTTCCCCTTTAATCTTCCTACTTCTTTTCGTTTCTTACCTTCTGCTCTGCCGCTATATCGTTTACATTTTAAACCTCCTTCTCTCTCCCTACACTGCTTGAACTCTACTCCAAACACAGCTTGCACTACAGATATATTTACCACATGGACAAATTTATTTAGGATCTAAAATCCTCATCACCAGTACAAACTTGCTCTGTTGGACTAATTCATTATGATCTCGCACCAAGAGATGATCATGGAGTCCGGAGTCGGGTTTGGGACAGGGTGACCTTGTCGGCACCCTGAAGTGTCTAGCTTTTTCCAAACTATTCTTCCTAGGAAAACTGTTCTTCCTAGGAAGAATAGTTTGGAAAACACTAGACACCAGGGGGCCGAAAATGTCACCCTGTCCCAAACCCAACTCCGGACCCCACGAAAGCTGTATTTCTGCCTTGTTGGTGGAAAGAAGGTATCTTCCCACACTCTACCCAAAACAAACAGTTCGCCCCTGTGTCTTTAGTAAATCGCGTGCAAATTTCATTAGACATTTTGAGACACGAAAAGAACTTTTTTATCACAGTGAAAATAATAACAGGTGGCCTAACTAAAAGGGAAAATTCCCTCGAGAAAACAAGGAAATTAGTTCTTCAGAGAAGTCACCGCACCCCACGACGTTTATAAGATCCGAAGTCGTCCAAACAAGTAGAAACCTAGGAACTCTAACATCCACCGAATCGAGCACGCCCTACAACACAAAGCGCGCCTTTCAACACTGTAACGATATCACAGTGTCTTTCCACCGTCCTTTTCGTAGTCGTTTCCCCTTTTTCTTTTCTTTTCTTTTCTATTCTTTCAAAAAAAATGAACCAGGTAACCCAACACCTTCCTTGTCCGCATGATGCCCAGAGCAAACAAATTAGACGAGCATTAGCAGCATCTCCCGAAGAATATAAGCGGTCTCACCAACTAAATAAAGGCACGCTAAGTAGTAAAACCATCATCGGCTACAACCGTGTTTAGAGCGACTTTATCAAGAAAAATCACGATCTACCGGTTGATGATCCCGTCACCTGTAACTACATGATTTCAAAATACGTACAAGACATATGAAAAAAATCTGCGGCCCAGAAACAAGACAAGAATGTGTTTTCTCTTTTCAATACTATACATCATTTCCCATCACTGGAGCAACATTTTTACACCACGAGTAGGGCATTAAAATTCTGGTCAAAACTTAATCTGCCGTTGTCGGAAACCCCGCTAAAAAACCAACTTTCTGCCGTGTTTGTGGTTCGTCTCATTACAATTGGACATCTGGTAGCAGCGGTAGCCCTAACGCTCAGCTTCCCAGGATTTCTGATAACAAAGGAAGTTATAAGTCTTGTGTGGTAGGACGTGGTAATTCCAGGAGATGCAAGTCTTTTGTCTTTTAATAATTGTATAGCCTCTCTCAACATATATCAACCGAATACTCACCAACACGTCGGGTAGCGCTAATTTTTTACATTCACCTGTCCAATGGCAAGCCTGCTTCCCAAGTATCGTAAAGAAAATGTCAGGAACTAGTCACGTAATCTCAAGAGCAAAATGTTCACGGCCCTCACCTACCCCAAGTTCCGCAATGCATTCCAGTTTGTGAAGAACTTCTACGGGATCATCCAAGCACACTTCACATCTCACTCCCCTAGGGTCGGAGCGGTAACGGAGGCTTTCATAAACGGAATCACCAGCGGCCAAATTTCCACCAAAGTTCGATGGGATTCCATCACGTCTGTGCGTTCCTATATCATCAATGGTCAATTCTGGCTTGCGTCCAGAAGTACATCGTTCAACAACCAGCCTCAGCTACAACTATACCATGTGGCGTTCAACGATCTTATTTCAAAAAGTAATCAGCAAATTTTAGGCCCCTCCGTAAGCAGCAAACATTAAGCGTAGAAATAAGTGAATCATTCTATCCGACATCACAACGACATACTATACACGCGCATACATTTCAAATTAACTGCCCATATTTTATTTTACTTTATTTTTTATTCACAATCATCCGAAACCCCAGGCCACCCGCACCTTTCTACAAATCAACATAACATCAGGCCAACGCAGCGTCAACACGACTTCGGCAACTTTTACCTTCTCAACTCAACCGCTTCGGATGGAAGGCCCAGGGACTTGTAATAGCAGTTCCCACCGACCGTTTAAAAATTAGTTCACCGCACCAGACTGCCCGCGGCAATTTCATTCACTGAAGGATCGCGACTTTTATTCTTAAAATGTACCTACCGTTCTCAGTTCAAACTAACTTTCTTCTCTTCTATACAATCGCCATCTCTGACACCTTTCATTCCGACTATATCCTTCAAACAGCATAGTTAAAAATAAATACAATGCCATACCAGCCGTCTTCATTATTACCTCCATGGTGGCCTCTCTTCTCACCCCATTTCAACTAACAGCAGCCCTTCCACCACTTCCACCAATGACGGAAATTCAATAATTAAATGGTAACGTAACACAACAGGCACAGGGGAACGACTCTGCATGGCATCCAGCGCCAAAATTTCTTCTAACGTAACTAGGTATTTATTTAATCACCCTTCCTCCACAACCCCCGGCACTCCAAATGACCCGGTCATCAGCTTCTGTTTCTCACCTCCCAGGTGTACAGGTAAAGGCATAAGAGGCGTTAGCGCAATAGTGGTAACAAAATGTAGGTAATTCGTGGGAATAAATCACCTTCATCATCACGTGCACCAGCAGAGACCGCAGTATCTATTCCAATAATTATTACGATTCCGCTTTAACATCTCAAGGAGCTAATTGCAAAACATGGTACATAAATCTCAGATCTTATAATCGACCACGCCGAAATCAACCCTCACGCCGCACGATTCTCCCTCGCTCGCAACATCGAACGTCATAAAAGTCCTGATCATGTCATTAACAAATATTACTTTGCGTCATCACTCCACCGTCAGGGGGCAGTACACAGGGTGGACCATCGTACACCACTGATATCGCAGTCAGAATGCGGAGAAAAATCGGGCTCCATCAGTGGGTTGTACGAGGAGTCTCCGGTACAATAAATTCACTGCGAACACTCTAGAAGAAACAAGATCGTGAGATAACAGCAGCAATAACCACGTATCTGGGTAAAGCCAAGGCGATGGGGAAATTAAAGGTACGTCAGCTCCTCTCCGCCATGATTATGGTCCCGATATTGGCCAATCGGGTGGAACATACTAGGTTATGTGACCAAAATGTTCAGGAACTCAACAAAAATCGGCCAAACCAGTGTCCAGCTTACACCTAAATGGAAGCCCACAGTCTTTCCAGAACGATACATCTCTTACTATTCAAATACCCATCCCCTAAAGAAGGGCTCAACAGTCATCCATGTCTGGATGTAGTACTAAGGCTTCTATATTTGATAATCAAGATAGAGGCCGGCATTGTCAACCGAGATATTCCGTACCGAATGATAGCTTTGGAGATCCTGGTGTACCTCCATTAGTCCCAACCACGATCTGCATACATCGACGAAATGGCAGAGACAGTTATTCTCTATAATTACAAAAGTGGACGGAAAACGGAGACTTTAGCGTCGAATCTGCATCCTCAAATCGCTAAAAACGCCAAAACATTCCGTAGCCACCGGAGAAATATAGGCAGTAATTATTTCACACTCTTTATTTCCACATCCTCATTTTATCATTTTTCTATCACGTTTACTTCATTTATCCATTCCTGCACCAACTGTGTTCACATATTTCAACGATTACTGCGGCACTATTAACATCCGTTATTTTGGGAAATTTACTCCAGCATGCAAAACAGCGCTTCATAATAAGAACCTTGTGCATCTCGAAACGATCCGTGAGATCGCCAGAAAACTTACGAACTGTTACAGTCTAATCTCTCCTCTTCTTCTCCCTTTCTCGTTCATTTCACCGTCCGCGACACAATACACCGTAAATATGACGTTGAGCACAAGCTATCATGACATGAAAAACTCCTTCTACGTCATAAACCCACTAACATCCGAGGTTTTCGGATCATTTCAAGCGTATTCAAGCGTGATACTTTCTCCACAATCAACCCCCTGCGACTGGCATTACCGCCAACAAAATCTCCCACGCGACTGACAGATGCCCAGATATAGATGCGATACTTCTCCGACAACTTTCGTACGAGTATCACAACATATTATATGAAGCACTATCTGAAGCCGATCATCTACGATATAGAACATAACAAGGTGGCGCTTCCGTTTCCAAAACTACACATGGCCCAGAAACAATACCCTAAGATAATTAAACGTCTACATGAGGCCTAGATCATCTACTAACTTCGGAACGACGTCACTCCAACCCTACATCAGCATCTGCGAATCAATTGCAGCTCACAATATTCACCATCACGAATTATTGCAACCAAGACAGGCTTATATCGTGACTACGGTCCACATATTCCTTCGTATCATCACCACCACCTCCTCCCCTTCCTAATCCTGGTCAATTCACACAAGTGGTACCATCTCAATATATTCTTAATGCGTTTTATCTGGACGTCTGGAACATGTTTCACAACCTTCGCTTCCCAGGAATCTCAACTAACTCTTCCTACTACGGCCAATACAATTGAATTAACTCCCCGTTACATTGAATCAACATATCATAACTGCGCTACAATTGGAAGCGGAAGATGAAAATATCGCGCTTCGACCAATACAGAAGTCGCCCCTCATGGATTTTACTTGGAGCGTCTTCATGGCTCAAGACATGGTGGCCAACACTGTAAGACATTAATTTCACATCCTACATTAATTTCTATATTACCATTCAATACCAATGCAAACCTCAACTTCTTGTATTCTTCATCGGCTCCATTTTTGATTACCCCTCAAGCCCCGCTTGTTTTCCTTTACATAGATGAGGTTTCAGCCGTCACCACCACAAGGTCAGCACAAATAATTCTGAGGTGGTGTCGCATACTTCGGATCCTCCTACTTGTAGTGGCAAGATTACCAATCGATTTAAAAAGTCCTCGGCAATCAGTACGCCAAATAGATAAGAGTTCGAGTTGATAGAACTCATCTTCAATTTGGAAAAGAAGATGATCGCACCAAACTTGAAGAAATTCCCGGGCTCAATTAAATTAAGGGGATCGTGGAGTACAATCACAAGGAAGTTCCAAATACGCTGTGCCAAAGCTGGTTCTTCAAAATCATTTGGCCAGCCCAACACTCATCTCTAGACCTGAGCTGGCACATTTTCACTTACTATTTCGATATCCCGACTTGCACCAGTAATCAGAAAAATCATCATCAATAGCTTCCATGCAGTTGAACTCATCGACAGAACAAATACATGAAATTAGCCCCATGCTTTCAGTTATTCCAACTACCGTATTATATTTCAACGGCGATATCTGCCCCATCATTTTGACATTAGATGCAGTTGAATTTCGTGAATTATAATTGATTCCTCTTTTTATTTCAGCACACCTTCTTTTTCTTCAACCGTGTGACTTATATCATCTCAAACTACGATACGGACTCTCTTCTTACCAACGCACAATGGCTCTTTATCGGCTTTGCTTGCAGTGAATTATTACAGTGTATATATATACTATTCACTGCACTGTGGGCATATACACGTACATACTCTTTTGTCCGGCCAAGTCCAAATCTACCGTTAATTAGCTATCAACGTCAACACACCTGCTCGGCGAGTACGTATCAAAATCCCAAAAAAGGACAAAACAAACAAACAAATAAAAAAGAAGACAAAAAAAGTCCTATCATAAGAAAATTCGAACCACCAACATATCACAATACGTTATTCATGATTCACCCAAGGTTTGGACTTGAGACCAAATTTTCGACCAACTCATTGAACCTTATTGCAGTTAGCGGTTTTGTCAGCAAGATCCTCGCTTCTCGGTTGGAATTTATTCCAAGTAGATCTCGTTACTAAGAACCTTTTCATTAAGGTAGTGATATCTTAGTGAAATATGCTTAGACGTGAGCAACCTGTCCTCGCCACGAGCCAACACTATACACTCACGGTTATCCTCTTTCACGGTCATTACATCCTTCTGTTCATCCCCCACTTCCCGGAATAAAGTTCTGAAGCAAATGGTCATGCGCTTAGCAGAATCGGTGGCTATGTACTCATCTTCCGCCGTGCGATACGCAATGACCATTTGGCGTTCTGTCGATTCGTCATAACGAATCGACTAAATGATACTATTCGTGCGACTCTCGATAGGAGATACATGAAGAGATAGACGAAGATGAGAACAAGAAGAGAGACAGACACGGTGAGAGTAATTAAAGAATAGAGACACGGTGAGAGAGTAAATAAGATGAAAGTAATAGAAGATGACAGGAGAGAGAAACAAGGTGAGAGTAAGATAAGATGAGAGTAGGGAAGAGAGCGAAAGACCAAGAAACTATACTAAGCACTTCGATAGCTTCTTCCCATACATGCGCCTTCCATGGCATGGAAGGCGCACGGATGAGAAAAAGCTATCATCACGGTATGATGAGCACGAAAAGCGCATGGAGGAGAAGAATCCATCATAACGGTATGAAAAGTGATAAACGATACCATTGACTATTTCATTCGTCGATTTTTTCAGGGTATGAACGTCGAACGGGGTAAAAGGGGGGCTATACTATAAGGGTTACATTATAGGAGAATTGTCAAAAGAAATTACACATCACGAAATTACTGTACACTATTCAATGACGGTAACAGCGATGAAATATTATTCAAATATAGAATAATACAGTCAAATATACACGTGTTTTAGATTTATTAGAATGTACTGTAAAAAATTAGAACATTTATCAACAGTGGGATTCTAATACACACGTGTAATACTTTTCACAGCCCAGAGTAGATCCCGACTCCAGTTTAAATAATATACCGGCGAGGAAGCGTAGAATAATAAACAAAGAGGTAGATATTTAACAGAAAACCCAGAACCCGCAATTTGCACGAACGCTACGAAGCTTCAATATCCGGCGGGAAGAGACTCAGACCAAAGCACCTCAACTGACCTAATCGTCAACCATTGAGCGTAAAGACAATCTATCACAAGCCTATCAACCGTGCGAACGATCGTCTCCAACTGCGAAACTCGAGTTGGTAGAATGGTAGTAAATATATTCATTTTGTATCGTGACTCCGAGTTCGTAAAGCCATCTAACGACGGCAGAAATCTAGTCACCCCACAGCTCAAAAAGTTTACCCCCGAGTTGATCGCTTTACGCGTTAATTGCGCATCCACTGCACACGTGTACGGCTCCCACTAGTAATTCACACAGCCCTATTGTTATCCCGATTAACCATCTACGCAAATCATTTCTATTGAGCATTGTATCATTGTTAATACCATTACTGCATTCATTCGTATCACAAAACTTTATATCATTACCTTTATTAACGTTACCAATATATCATTACCTTCATTAACGTTATCATTATTATTACCTTTATTAACGGTACCATTATATCATTACCTTTTTCAACTTTATCATTATATCTTTTCCTTTATTAACCTTTCATTATATCATCGTCTTTATATATTATTATCTTTATATTATTATCTTTATTAACGTTAGCATACATATTATTATCATTATATTATTATTATTATTATTATTACCATCTCGACGTTACGCTCTTATTTTTGTAGCGGGTAGTTACCCGAATTAAATGAGAACTTTGGTAGGTCAATTCGACACGTTTCGATGTCCATTCAACTAGATGCCCCCCAGAATAAGCCAGTATGCCGCTGGTCGAACGTCGCATTTCGATTTCGTCAGCCCATGAGGCATCGACATAAATGTGAAACTTTGATTTCTTGTTGTCCCTAGCGTAGAAGAGCCCGAGTTCCTTCTTCCCCTTGAGATACTTCAGCACCCCTTTGAGTAGATCCCAATGGCTTTCGTGAGGATCGGATACAAAACCCGAGAGTTCTGACACTTCCAGAGCGATATCAGGACGAGTGAAAACAATCAGGTAGAGCAGGCATCCAACTAATCCGCGATAGAGAAAATCCTTATTCGGATCGCCGTCTTCCGGAAATATTAACTGCTTGAAATTTACGTCCTTTGATAAAGGTACACATTTCACCTTTGCATCCTGTAGATTGAAACGCTCCGGAATCTCATTAATGTATAGGGCTTGTGACACGTAAATCCCTTCTTGATTATGCGCCATATTTATCCCCAAAAAACCAACGTACGGCGCCCATGTCCGTCATTTTGAATCGGGCATTTAAAACGATCTTTTCTTTCAAAAGCGCATGACATTCAGCAGCCATTATGAGAATTTTGTCCATATATATTAAAATTACCAGATCTAAATTCCCGTTCTTATATCTCGTATACAGACACTTATCTGCGTTCTTGGCATGCATTCCTGCACTTTCCTTTACAATTTTATCCAGAAGTTGGTTCCAAACCCTCTATTATTGTTTCAAACCGTAGAGGGCCTTCAATAATCTTATGGACATACCCTTTGGTACTAAACCCTCGAATCCTTGGGGCTGCTTGACGTATACTACTTCATCTAGCACAGCATTCAGTAATGCTGTGCTGATGTCCATTCATTAATTTTAAGGTTCAACTGACGGCCAGTGACAAGAGCACCCGTAAGGTGGATAGTCTGGATACAGGTGCATGGTTTAGATCATAATCCACCCCGTGCACTTGAATGTATCCCTTGACTACCCATCGGTCTTTGTACTTCATTACCTTTTCTTCCTCATCCTCCTTGACTCGGAAACCCCATCCCTTGTCAATCTCTTTTCTCCCTGGTGGTGTGTCTACGAGTATATACACACGCAGGAATTTTATTGACTCTAATTGATCAACTTAGGCGCGTTTCCACTCAATTGCTTCTTCTAAATCCATTGCGGCTTTGTAGGTGTCAGGAACTGCTAACTTCATTTTCAAGCGACTTTGCGCTTAGTGCGGCTTCGTCCATTGTGATAGAATTGTGTTGAACTTCTGCAGCTTACTTCTGCACTGTTTCGGCTACCTTCTGCTGAACTGACTTGTTTTCGTGGTTCTTCTTAATTTTGTTTCTAAATCCAGGTGGGCTTCAACATCATTTTTAACCTTTACATACATCGTTGCAGTTTCATCAGTGAAATCGTCAGTATCAACCTTTACATTAGCGGTTTCAGTTTTCCAGTGACATTGTCATTGTTAACTGTTACAATTCTCCCTTCAATTTCTTTGGTTATTTTCACGGTGTCATTACTGCTGTCTATTGGTTCACTGTCAATGGACGTTATCAGTGATGTACTACCTTTTGTGGTTTTTGCCATTTCAACATCGCCTGTTGTAGCGGTTGTCTTTAAAACGATTTTTTTGTTTTTTTGTACAGTTTTCTTCTCCTTGTTCAACTTTATTGCAGGTTAGGAAGGTGGTGTCTGTGTGATACGGGGATGACTTTCGAAAGTATGTTGTGGCGTGTCGTTTACAAAGAGCTGTTCATCTGGATCTTCGATGAATGTCACGTCACGAGCGTGGATAAGGCTTCTGGTAGCACCAAAATCTTTGTAAAACAGCATACCTTTGACTACTCCAACTAAGATATCTTTTTCTGTTGTGACGTCGAGTTTGGTTCTTTCCTTAAGAGGAATATATATGTAGGCTGTGCAGCCGAACGGTTTAAATACTTTTAAGTCTGGGTCCCTTTTGAAAAATCTACCATACGGAGTATCCTTGTTGCGGAAAGTGCTTATAGTGCAGCGATTTAAGTATTGTAGTTTCGTATAGCACTGCATGCCCCCACCACATTTTAGGCAGTCCGCTGTCAACGAGCATTGATCGTGCCATTTCTACAAGTGTCCGGTTCATCCTCTCAGCGACGTATATTTGAGCATGTGCTGCACGTTCTGTACGTGCGTGAACAATATCGTTTACCTGCAAGAATTCTTGTATTTCGCCTGATGCATACTTCGTGTCCTGATCGGTTCGAAGTGTGTGTATGCTGTAACCACGGTTATCCATAAAACATTTATATTGTTCGATATTCTGTATGGTTTGCGACTTCGTTTTCATGAGAAAGGTCGCGGTAAGCCGTGAGAAATCATCAATATACGTCTGAAGATTCTGTGTAACCGCTGATTTTAAATAGTCAAAATTGTCTTTCCGTCCAAATAGGAGATACGTACATGACTGTAAAGTTGTAATAGAGCTCATTAACACGGTGTAAAGAACGTTCAAATCTACCAATCAAATCCAAGGCTGGGCATTGAACGAGGCACTGGCCTTGTCACTGCGGTAAAAACTGAAAATGTCTCCTTCATCCAGAAAATCAGAATTTTCAAATTTTGTTAATTTTGTTTTCCTTGACTGGTCCTCAATTCTAATCATCGTCTCCTCTAAAGGTCCTCCTTCAGCTCTTTTCTTTCAAAATAATCGCAATCGCTAACAATGACGTTCTACTACGACCCTCTCGACGACTTTGATGCTGAACAGTTCCAGGAAGACGATCTCATCAATATCTCTATGGATGTGATAGTTGATACTTTACACATTAATGAAGATAATTAGATCGAAATGATGTTCCACTTGAACAAAGTAATAACATCAACGACGAAATAGTAGACAGCGAACAGAGCGGAGAAGCAAAAACAAAAGCGATCAAACGCTTTGATGCATTTATTAACAATTGCAAATGTCAACCTCCATATCATATATTTGTTACAAATATCCTAGAACTTTCTCTATCATTTAGTCAACTATCCCAATTTGAAGGTAGGAATATTATTAGAGCAAGGTTACTTGCGTTATCATCATCTAGTTCTTCAATTAATGATATTACAACTAATAGTAATAGTATTAAAACATCTAAAAGACGTAAAATAGCATCTGAACCAACTGAAACTACGGATAACAATGACATACGATTTGTTCGAGCTTACAACATCTACTGATTTTGATGAAGTACGTCTATTAAATCACAATATACTCATTTCTCAGATGATTGAAACGATAAGAAAAGATCTTGATTCACGTTCTAAACTTCGTGAAATAGTTCATCTGTCACATGTAGCTTCCGCCCATGAAGGAAACCTTCGAGCCTACCTGATAAAGAAAGTATTAGACGCCGATTACGAAGATAATCATCATGTTAGATCTGATTATTTTGAAAACGGTACTGAATACCGAAACTATAAATAATAAAAGGCCTCTACTTGATAACAGAATAACATGAGAAAGGATCGGTCGATATCCAATCGGATTGCGCCATTTGAAAGATATGTCCAATCCGCTTCTTTTATATTTTTGGGTTCATTTCGGCCCATAAAAAGTAAAAGCCGAATATCTAAGGACCACCAAAAAGACAATTTTGACTAATTAAAATCAGTGGTTGCACAGATATAATTCGCCATTCACATCTGGAATGGAGAGAGGACCGCACGTAGCAGAATAAACCAGTTCACCTGGTGTGCTTTTCCTGATCTTTGTGCCTTTAGGTCTTTTGTTGTATTTTGCGGCGTGCGCCTTTGCTTGTGTAGTACCTCGCCATGAGCAGATACTAAATGATACCCACACTAATTGCGTCCTTTTTAACTCCGTCTCTCCTCCTTCTCCACATGTCATTTTTCCCTCTGTCTTCCCTCCTTTTCACACATGTTTTCCCCTCTTTTCTCTCTTCCACCACGTCTCGTGCTTACACATCTGTAGGTTTTGTTCTACGAGTCAGTAAGCACCACCAATTTTTAGTCAATAAATTCCGTCTCGCCAGCGCCAACTGGGCATCAACAGGACGCGTATCTTTTCCCTGGTGACAACTCGACCCCCAATCATCGCCTCAACCTCTACGACACCCCTCGAACCAACCACCAGAAGCATCCACATACAGGCGGGACGAAGACGGTACTCCAGTGCTCCCCCAATTGTGCGCCCTCCCAAAGGCGATACTGTTTGTGTTGAAGCACCGGACCGTCTGCCTCCTGCCTCTCCTTCATGACGGTGTTACAGTCCACTGTCACGTTAATCATTCTTTCCTCTCTTCCAACTCTTTTAGTCGACTGGTACCCCCATTCCATGCTGGGTAAGATACTACAGCTTGTATGCAAACTGTGCATTTAAATGTTTTAGGTCTTTCCTCTCAATATATATACAACCCATTTTATCCAGATGTTTGATTCCATTTTTAGACAGATGTCCCAACCTACAGTGCTAATGGTGCAGCGGGCTGTGCTGTTAGTGGTTTTAAATTTTGTCACTTTCTGATTCGGTTAATGAACAATTACTATCATTGCCATTATCATCATCATTTATTTTTGTAACCTGGTTGATCTTCTCAATACCGTCATCATTTTTGAGATACAAGTTGTTTCCACGATTCTTTCCAGTGGCCATACAGATATTGGCTGTCGTTATTATGCATTTGTCCTTTTCGAGGGAATTGCGTATTTCAGGGTTCTTAGACATTTGACGGATAGAGAGAAGGTTTCTCCCTGTGTCTTTTCCCAGTTTTACATTTCCATATTTATCGTGCATCCCCTTTGCGCTGATTTCAGGATTTTATTCCTGCAGTAGTCATCGTTCCACTGCATGATTTGTATCGCTTGTGAAACTTGTACTTTTCATTAGTATAATAATTCCAAGCACCTGATTCGATCATCCATACATTGGGTTCTCTCCCAACATTTTCCTTTTCACACATGTACGCAAAGTTCTGGTCGAGCTTATTTTCTTGTACCTTTTGTGCAATATGTCCATTCTCCTTTCCAGTGTTTTTCTGACTTGGTAATTCAAGTTGTGTCTTTTCAGGTTCATCCCGTGCCTTGCTCCGACAATCCTTCTCCATATGTCCCAACTTCAGACACCAATTACATTTTCCCTTGGACTTGCGTTTTTCCTCAAGTTTTTTGTCTGTTGTATTCAAGTCCGAACCCGAATTTCGTTCCCGTCGTTTTTTCAATTTTCTTTTTGGAGTCGCCGATTTCCTCACGTAACAGCTCTTGAAGCTTGATTACTACGGTAACTTAAGGGAGTTCGTCCAGGGATACGTTAATTATTCGTATATTTGGCTTGTAAACATAAAAGATACCTCTAGTGAGTGTTCTCCACCTATGCTCCTCTGGTACAGCGTATTCTGAACCATCTAATCTCAAGATTAAGTCCTGTATACGGGCTTGATAAGATATTAGGCTCTCTGTGGTATTTATTCGTATATTTAGGATCTGGTGATAAATTTCCCTAAGAGTATGGGTATTTTTTACCTGCATTTGGCAAGTAGGACTTGCTATATACTACCTACTTGGTTGTCGAGTTTCACAGCATTTAGAGATCGAGTTGTGTGGGGACCCAACCAACGGATCAGATAACTTCTCGCAAGTATCTTTCGGTCGTTCTCATCCCCTTATGCAATTAATCTCTCGTCGTCAGTCGCAGGCGCCAATGCGGTGATGGCTTCGCGTCTGAGTGTGTGGGCTGTTAGGTTTTAGGATTCGTCATCGTAATGGAAATACTGGTGGAGCTTTTTCTCCACCATTTCCTTATAAAAATTAAAACGTCACGCCGTTGAAGTCCTCGCCTAATTCAAAGATCTTCAATTCTCTTAGGCATGACGCGCTTTCCTTCATGGAATCGACCGTCATCGCAATGTAGTGATCAATTAGAATGTTACCATAGTTGCTTCGTAGTTTCAGTTGCGGTCGTTGAACTTCCAGGACTTTTTTAAAAACAGTGTATATACATACTGTACTATTCACTGTACTGTGGGCAGATACAACGTCCAACAGATGCATCCGAAATAGGGCGGGGGTGACTAATTGCGTGCCCCATGTTAAAAATAGTTGAACAGATCTCTTTAAAGCGCACAGAACAATGTTCCGTGATGTCATTATCCTCCTCCTCCTCTAACCTATCCTTCTCTGATAACAATTCGGTCGTCACCGTCATAATTCATCCGGGGCCGGCCTCCTCATCACCACACCGATGTTTGAATTACATTACACCACCACACCGCAATGACCGCTAGACTTTAGAAAAGAGCCTACTTGCTCCGTTGATGGCCCAACACTTGCACATGTTTGAGGAACATGACGTGTATCATTCTTTGCTAACCCCGCATCCTAATAATATTATATTATATATAAAAAGTGTTACCACGTCTATTCAAACACATAATAGTGAAACACCAAAACATTGGCCCATTAGTTAAACGGATTATTGTGGCTGTGTACAACATTTGGGTGCGTCGTGTTGTTCTGGGACAATTATGTCTGCAAGATATGTAAATCCCGAATTTTCCACATCTTTCCGACACCCCCACTTGCCTTCGTCTTCCGCACCAATTTCCGAATCCAGCGACATGTGCCTGCTCTCCATCGGCGATACTACCACTTGTCCTTCATGGCTACTTTCCAAGAGCCATCCATCCCACCGAATTTTTCATTCATCAATTTCTCAACCAGCGGCACTTATCTAATCGGCCATGACAAATTTCCTGTCACCAATGACATTCATATCGTCAGTCCCTTTCAACGGGACCTCACCAATTCAGACGATTTCATTCTCGGTGTTCTCTCCGTCTTACTGATCGCCATCCTTTCAGAAATTGTTCATTCTATCATCTTACGCTCCACCAACAAACGTGTTCCCACCGTTCGTATTATCTCCGCCTTTCTATTATCCGAACTTACTCATCTACGCAATGTTTTCCGTTATTCTAAATTGACTTTACGTTTACTGCGTTCTCCAAGAAGGCAACAACAGCAGCGTGACCCACAACTGGCTTCCGATGCTCGAGAAAGCTCTTCTCGTACATGTATCGTCTCTCTTTATGTACTTTTCTTTGCCGCTATT
>JAULBU010010446.1:2460-24159 GCA_032358235.1 Odonthalia washingtoniensis
AACATCATATTACTACAGCATGTTCTTATTGGTTATATGCACCATTCCCATCACGGTAACATACGCTACTTGAATCTGGATCAACATGATGGCACAGGTATTTTATCGTTTAGTGAAGGATATACTGCAAATTGTTGGTCATTCTTCGCTGCATTTTCCGAACTAACCGTTTGGTTTTTATCGATCTCTCCACATGTATTATTGGACTTATTTTTTGTCATCATACCATCGCAGTATTACAAGCTTGTATGATAATTCAGCAATTACTTGGTATATTTCTATATATTATTTATGTATTTGTCCAACCTGCTTTTCGTGCAGTAGATACTATCACATAAGGATCATCAGGATTATCAGTCGGCATGTTAAAAGTTTTAATCACTCTCGGTATTTTGTCATCACCCTATTTATGTTTTGATTTATATGGTGGTCGGTTTCATGGATCGTATGATAACTATTGCCACAATTGTTGATTTTATAAGACAGAGATCTGGTGATGTCATTAGACCATGAGTTAGGGTCTATGAACAATACATTACATCAAACACATGTATATGTACGTCGTGTGGTGTTATGTGAACATGATAACTATTATGTATTAATAATCAAACAGCCACAGCCACAATCACGATTATCAATTTTCATTCATACACTTTTTTTAATTGTTACTGCTGTTTCACCCGATTTTTCTCCCAAGAGGTTTACGCATTATTACAACACGGAAATTGTTTCCTTACTGCCAAATTCAATGCATCATACATGTTTCCTCATATATGTCAAATCTCGAACATCACAATATGTTCATATCATTAGGTTTGCTCGGCGTGTTACGAGAATAATAATGCCAGTTAAATTTAACAGAAAGATCTTTTAGTTCTCTAAAACTGAATAAACAGGTTCTTCTCGTATGAACTGTGACAGGATTCGTGATGGAAACGATTTCGGATTAGGGAAGAGTTTCCGATTATGATACAATGATGGATATGTACATATGATCATCACCACTTTCTTTCTTGAAGAGAGTGGTATGTAGTCTGTTACACAATAGTTTACAATCTCAACTTTATTTTATATCATTGAAAAGATCATTTATAGAACATACCCTTTACTTACTACATAATCTTTACTTACTAAATACAAATATCCATCTACACCACGTTGAGGCTATACACAACTTTCCTTACAACACCCAAATAAAGATGTTAAGACTTGTTTTACGTGGCTGCTATGTCGTATGTTTCACAAACATTTATAACCTTACATGTTTGTAATGACATCTTCGCTTCTGAAATTTCCGATGATTCCAAATTCAGGGTGATGTTGCATATCAAAAGAAGTAGTTGGAAAATTATTGTTCTGTTGGAGGTGGTGCAACCTCTGCATAAATACTGTAATGGTCTTCTATACCGGTACGGTATTGCTGCACTATTCAATGGCGTCATCCATGTCTCTGTTCACAGATGTAATGAATTTTGCGGTCGCCTGCCGGGTACGAAGTACTGATCTATGGATTGCTATCGAAGCACCTCTATACTGTATGTATTTAGCATTACGTTCCACCTCGTTCGTTGAGATGTTGGTAACCCTTCCGCTAATCGGTTTATATCCTGTTACAGATTTGTAATTTTTGTTGATGGTACATTTGCATCCTGAATCGAGTCTGTGTTTTTCTTTGTTAAATCGGAGACCCGATCCTGAAGTTGTTTCATCTCGGTCTCATTCGTTCAGATACAACATTACTGCCCACACACAATCTTATGTATTAAAAAAATCCGTCGCTCGTATTCGGTAAGTTGAATTCTGTTCCTCTAATTATAGACTGTAACACATAGTGTCGAAGGCTAAAATCCCCTTCGTGTATGTACCCCTCTGTGGTCCCCTCCATTCCAGTCTCTTTCTCTCCTAATTGCGTCTGTCTCCATTCTACCTGGTCTTCCTCTTTGTGAAATTATAGAGGTTTATGGATATAGCTTTGGTATCCCCGATATTAGCTTTGGTGTTGTTGTTTGTCGGTGTCTGTCCTGCCATCATTCGTCAGTGTTTTGACACAGTTCAGGATTTGAAGAGTGCTGGGGCTACTGGGCTGTGCCCTCAAGTTGAGCTATCCCAATGCTGGATTCGCGATCGCACCACTTTTGCCGCGGAATACGCCGGCTGGTAGTGAGTTGTTAGAAGATTAGGATTTCTCCTAACGCTTCAGATGGTGATGTATTTGTCTGATTCTGACCTTCTAAATAGGTGCAGCGAGTTGTCGGGACGACTGTGGTTTGGGTGGTTTTCTTTATTAATCTTTTCCCTCTTTCTTTCTCTTTCGTCTGTGTCCCCAGCTTTGGTTTTATACTAGTCCGATGTGAACATAGGTAAAGGTCCACGTGTGTCCCCGTTCAGTATTCAATTAGGAATAGTTTCTACTTAATTAATTATTACACGTTTACATTACACATATGTGCCCATTCAGTAATACTGGTATCCTTTTGGTCAGTAGTTGGCACGCAATTACTTGCTGAATCAACACATAGACCATTTACCGTACCATCCATCAACATCGTACACAACGTCTTCCCTAACCTCCTCCTCAATATGCCCAGTCATGTGACATCATTCCAACGGATTTGAGTCATCATAAGTTATTTTTTCCTGCCCATAACCCATTTCGACTATCAACTCTTGAACTATATCGGCACAATCGTTCATGCCACTTGTAAGAATATTTCACATTGGTACCTCTACCTCCGGAAAGACACAAACCCTCCTATAATTTAAGGTTTCCAAAGACCTGTTGAATTCTCTTTCTTCCGCTTTCTCTAAATTATGGGAAGTTCCTTCATCCCATTTATAAAACCCAAAAGGATATAACATCTTCTGTCCCATACTGAACCAATCAATATCTTCCGATCTGCGGATTGAAAGCAGAACGTTTTTGAGGTTATAGAGATCCATAAAATAGCCCCCAGGTATCCGCCAGTATCTCCCTCAGCTCTGCAGGTATGGGTCTCATAATTTTATTTTCTCCACTGGCGGTCAGTCTCGGATCTGTATATTTTGTAAAATCCATTACGTACCTGCAAAGACAAATAAAGATTGCTATGAATATATCCACAGCCTCCTTCTTCACTACTTGATCAAAGTGATGCCCATACAGATCGGTCCTGTAATTAATACTGGAAAAGGTGATGTACCGGTAGCGGAGGAGACGGTGCTGAGATCAATGGCGAAGGTTCCATTATGTCAATGGAGAAAGGAGCCGTCATATATTATTTCGACCTGTCGGCAAACACTCAATTTAAAATTCCCGACATCATGCCAACCCAGCAGACATGGTACAACATTCCGCTGTGACTCGCTCCGTCTGGTATTGGCAGCAACTGCAGCTCTGATACCTTCACGACTCATCCTTGTTTCAAACGCAGTATCCTCAGATCAGTATTGTTTTTTGTCAAACATGTACCAATCCGTTATTGGTCTCGCGAGTATGCTGGGAACATCCTCAAATGTTCTCCACGGGGTTGTTTCTCTTTCCATACCAGCACAAAAATCTACTGCAAGTATTTGATATTTAAGATCCTCAGGACAATGGTCCCATAACGTGCTACAAGGATGTCTCGCTATACAATGAAGTACATCAGGTCCAGTATCCATCCAAAGATTCCCCATTTTACCTGCCTTGATGACGTAGCAGAAGTCATTGTACCATTCGGATAGTCCACCATGATTCTATACCTAATTCCATCGAACAGTTCTCTGGTATCGCATATTTAGATATATTCATTTACCGGGTACGGCTGTATTGATCTTCTGCTGCGACCAGTTATTTTAAACCGGTGCTCACTTACAAGATTGGAATGCGGGAAATGGTCTGTTCTGCTAAGAATAATCGGGAACGGACTTGTTATAGTTACTTCCAATGCATCCTTTAATTCCTCTTAAGGAGCGTAATCTGTCGCCCCCAATACTGTTTCAATATCCCTTATTACTGCATTTGTAGGTCTTTCTTCCCCTTCCCTCTGTGTGCAGATACGTGGAATTGGTGGTAATGGTTGCATAATAGTTTCGTTGTATATTAGCTTTTTTCTCAATCCATCTTTCGGAACGTCGCTAACATTTCACGTAACTTCACTGCGCCGTGTAGTTCGTAGCTTCGGTGGATAAAGAAAACAGAATAATGCAAAGTTAGATGAAACTATTTTTGTTCCCTTGTCCTCATCGATAAATCTTTGCTTAAATGGGCTCCATCCACTACTTACTTTCCGAAATGTGTTGTTTAAATACTTACCATTCATAGTAGTAGTCCTGGCTAAAGTGCCATCGCTCACAGTCTCTGATTCGGCTCTATTGTCATATGCATTGCATTACACTGACCGATTGCTCGCGTGACTCTTCTTGTCCATCTGTCTGCTTCGTTGAGAAATTATCAATTACCCTTCGTCATAAACGGTTGGTTCAACTGAAAATTGTTCGGAATAGCGGTTGACGTTAGATACTTCCGTACTTGTGAAACACCGTACCAACCAGCTTCCGTTCGTTAAAGGACAAATTTCCGAATATTTTTATTAAATACTTCACAACCATACACTATACATTTGTATTTCATATGACTATTTTTTTCGATACCACAACTAAACTTTTAAATAGATAACACATTCCCTGCAAAATATACGTTCGCTTTTACAACTCACAATTCATAATACAGACAATAGCAATGTATTATCATCTGGCGATGGAATATGATTACCCGGTACACCACCCGAATATAAATAAATGTTGTAGTAAAACAAATCATTTTGCACTGACTGTCTATTCGCCTTATTTAGTAACATCTACGTTCGTGACTCGGATCCGGTATACCTTTCCCATCCGTTCATATTACTTTCTGTGGATATCGTTACAGCCTCTGTTTCGTTTCCTATCTTTGAATCCGACATTTTTCACTTTCCCGCTCCAAGAATTTGCTAATGACTATCTCTCTACTTTCATTACCGACATTTCTACGATTCTCCTCCAGCAGAATCATTATGTTATGCACAATCAACACAAAATTACTTACTTTAGACAAAATTACAGCATTCTAGTTTCTAATTGACTAATAAAGAAGCTGGTACATATTTCTCAGTGGATAGAAAAAGTCGTCAATCCCACTCCGAACGGTATTATACGCAGTATATAGGCCACATCGGATACATTCCTTCAACTAGATAATATAAAAGATTACTTCTTTCGGTTGAGGACCTGACTTCATAACCTTCGGAATGCTACAAATCAACATCCGATCAGAATACATCGCTAATAACCGCAGACGCAGCCATTTCACGTTCTGCCCTTCAATGTTTCGAATTCACAGTTGATCATGCCTAACAGTAGATGTCAATGTCTAACCAAACCTCAACTTTTACATTACTATTACCATTCTCCGAATTTTCCGAATTTTGCCACCTGTACTCCACTTATCAGACATATTTACACATTCCAAAAACGCAGCACATCCAGCAAATACACTTAGGCTGTATGTTTTCTCTATTTGTATCGACTATTTCAAATTCTGTCTACGGTTTGGGAATAGACTCCCGTACCGCATTTGCAGGAATGAACACAACTCAAGCACATACACACGCTCCTCATTACACCATAAAATCTGTCTCCTCCCATACAGATGTATAGATCCCAGTCCGTATAGATGATAACGGGGTAAGCGTTTTCGACTATATACTTATCTTCGATTTTTCTCTTTTACCAACACTTTCCGCCCATATTTACGTTCGGTACACAACCAATTCTAGTCTAACTCGTTCGGATACTCCATTGGTTATACTGAACATATGCGTAAACGTCCATTCCGTGCATACATCTCTGCCAAACTTAAACTAACACCCAGTTCCATCCGTGAATTCATGCACTGCACCACGTATCACATTACCGTTATCGGATTATTCTTCCTCGGCCTCACCTTAAGTTCCAATTTCATTCAAAACAATTGAGATTATCCTTTCCTGCTGTCGTTGCAATTCCAATACAACACGAAGAAGTTTCTGTCGTTGCTTTCGTGTTCGTACAGACCTTTTCCTTGCATTTTCCTTCTTTGTGGTGACACTTACGCAAGCTGATATTGCGCTCCTATTGTCATTGGACTCCATGTTCGATACAACCCCTTGTACTTTCACACAATTCTCCTTGCGCATTCTCCCCACGTTTGAAAAAATAAACACTACTGTCACGGTATGTTCTTTTCCTCCCCCATCTATTTCATCACTCACAGCCACCCATGCTATTTCACCTGCCCAATCATATCCGTACGCATTTGAATGAATGGTTTCTGTACATGCTAATTTCTTTCCCGTTGTAGAGTAATTAGTACAGTACATCCCCTTTGTCATCACACGAAAAAATTACGGTACATCAATACTACCTTCCCGCTCGGCGTCCCATACCTCCATTCCCATTATTCCGGTCATGGCCATGGGCAAAAACCTCACCGTAATGGGTTTAAAAGTTGGATAAAATTCACATTCCGAAAGTCAACCTGTGGAAGATGAGCGCTTTATTGTCGAAAAACAATAAATGTGTACCAGTTTCAACGCCCTGTATTCTCCCCCGTTTAATCTACAATGGAGAGACCATTGCGTGCTTCTATTCCGGATCGCTCAACTTGTATATCGTCCAAGGCAGCGAGACATATGAAAGAGGGACCAAAATTAGAGCCTTTATCTACAATAATCCGGTTTGGGAGTCCGGTGTAGAGCGAGGTGCAGCACTTTACTAGTGCATTCCAGACGGTTCTTGTCTCCAAATTCTTAAGTCTTATTGCGGCACTAAAATGTTTTATTTCATCTATAATGTGAAGGATCAGATGACTTGATTTCTTGTTGGATATATAGAATACGTCTATAAATATCCGTTCGTTAAAACGAGCCGAGTCGGACCCGAAGGAAACCTTAAACATCAATAGTGCCGAGGTGACCCGTTGACATGGATCACATCTCGACGATATGTCATGAAGTATTTTTAGAATTTCGGCGTCCGTATCAGTTGGGTTGGTTAGTTTTAGTACGTTGAGTAGCTTGAGTGGGGATGGATGAAAGAAATGTCTGTGAAGTCTACTTAGTTCTGTTTTAGTGAAGATGATATTGATAGAATGATGAGGGAGGAGTGAGGTAAATAGATATGAAGATGTACTGCGGAAAAATGGTAGATACCATTCTTCTAAATAGTGGGTGGTTCCATTTTCCAAAACTTGAAGACGTTTTGCCAACCTGTGATGGACATGATGGACATTGTCTATCACGAGTTGGCTTTTGTCAAGGATGTAAAGGCCGATAAGAGGAGGAACATGCACAGCTACAACGTCGAGATTAACATCAATATAGTCCATAGTTGGAGGAGTTGGAAGCAGAAAGCAGATGGTATCAAGCGATTTGTAAGTTTTGTCTCCAAAGTGGTAGGAGAATCGAGAGCTGTTCAAGGGTGTATTGGGGATTTTAAAGAAGTTGTTAATAATCTTCAGGGATTTGATAGTAATTACCGAGCTTGGTGCACCACAGTGGACACAAAAGGCTGGAGTATGGTGATACCGTATCTCAGCCTTTGTCACGAATGTATTTATTGTCTCACATTGAATTATCGAAGCATGGCTTGTATCATCATTTGTATTCGTATTTGTGATGGGTATTATGTTATCATTGACGCAAGTGTGATCAGATGGGTTTAGAACAGTATTTGCTATATGGGCTGCGATTATGTTTTCATCAATCGTGTATAATTAGTCGTTGTAACCCTCATCATCTGACGGTGAGAGCATCGTAGATAATTGAGTTGAAAAAGTTTCCAATTAGAGTGAGGGGTAAGATTAGAGTGAGGGGTAAAGTTGTTCCCTTCGATTGTGGAAGGGATCGCATAATCCTTTTTTGAGTCCAGTTCACATCGAGCAGTGAAGTCAGCAAGTATGAAGATTGAGTCTTTACCTTGAGATGGTCTTTGAGTATTGTAGCTTTTAACGGCTCCGGGTGAACAATTTTGCGAATGAGACCAAGGTCTAAAGCGGCACTTATAGCAGTGTGGGCATGCTATCTCGTTGTTGATGGATCGGTGCTGTGATTTGGAAGAATTTCTGTTGAAGGAAGAATTTCTGTTGGTGTTGATGTTGTTGGTTCTAAAATTTGAAAAGCGGTTGTTGTTGGTTCTTATGTTGTTATTGCGTCGATGATATGATGAGTTGAATAGTTGATTTTGAAAAGTTTTCTTGGTTGATTAGCGTATTGACCGTATAGTGTCATGTTGGACGAGTCTTTTTACGAGCGATTTTACAGTAGCGTAGTTCCTTTATATAAGGTTATGCTGTGAGCAAGAGCTGTTTTGAATGTGTTGTAATTCAAGTTGGCAGCTAGTTCATTTTCTCGAGTATTTCTTGCCCAGTCGAATGAGGCTACCGCTGTGCTTAATATTTTAAGCTTGGAGGTCTTGTCGCGGAAGATGGGGATGCACTGGGGATTCAGTCGATCTATAAAGGCGCTCAGATCGGCGAGGCCTATCTGTTGGCCAGTAATTTCATGCTCAGAAATGTAGGTAGAAAGCTTCAGAGAGTAAAGTCGAGCTTGGGCTTCTTTTTTCCTATCAGCTGAACCATATTCTGATAACATGAGTGTTATGAATTTGTCAAAGGTTATGTCTTCGTCCCAGTGATTTAGAAAAAAGGTTCGTGCTGGTTCTTTGAGTATATTACTAAAGAATACTGCCTTTTTAGGATCTGATAAGTCAAGCTGCTTTGTGTGGCAGTCATATTCCCGTAGTAAATTTGTTATGCATTTATCAATATCACCTGAGAAGCATAATTATTCAGAATGGGTTGATATCGATTGCGCAGTTTAACCGTGGTTAAAAAGGACGGTTGGTGAGTTCTGAGGAGTTTTCGTGTGATAGGAGGGCTTCTGACATCTGGATTGGTCTGGGTTAGATTGGTTACTTGATCCACTAAGCCGTTGTAGGTAGTGATTTTGTTCAGTAACTACCAATGTGGGCTGTACTGGTGGTCCTGTCTCGAGATCCGGTGATATTAGAGTTCTGGCTGGAGTTGCAGGTGAATTTGGTTCTATATTGTTTTCCAGATTGAATGGTAGTTCTGGAGTTAGTTCAGGATTTTGGCTAGGAGACGTTTGGGTCAGAGATCGTGAGGTGTAGATCATTGACTCATTTTGGTTGACTATGACTACAATTGTATGTAGGAAGGATGAAGGTTTTCTTAAGATGCATACCGACTATAGATGTAGCTTGAACGGTGAATAGCACTATCGTGAGGATAGAGGTCTAACTCAGGAATCCTCGTAAGGGAAAATTCAGGAACGCCGTATAGCTCTGCGATGTAGTGTGTCAGTGCTATCGTGGCGAGTGGCATCTTTAAGTATTGTTCACTAAAGAGTGAGTTGTAAGTTGAGAGCGTGTTGATTAGGGATGTTAGCATGTTTGGTCTGTCGGTCGGAAGAGGTGTGGAGTTCGTATCGGTGATGGGGTGATCCATTAGAAAATCATGTGCGATAGATTTTAAGTTGATCGCAAGATCTTGAGAGGCTCTGATGTTTTCGCTCTGGCGAAGTCATCTTTGGTATCTCGAGATGTGTTCCGCTGTGAAATTTGGTGCTGCGGGTTGATTTCTTGCTCCAGATCTGAGTGATGGGGCGCGTGGCGTGCGGAGGTTTCGTGACGGTGGACCGTCGCCGTCGGCCATGGTAGGATGGTTCTTGGGTTGCTATTTTCTTTTGGTAGGTTTGGTGCCGTTTTTTTGATTGGTTGAATTTTGAAAGTTGAATTAAAATTATTATTTTTTGTTATTTCTTTAATTTTATTTTGAAAAATTGATTGAAAAATTGATTGATTGATTTTTTTTGACAAAGGTGTATTTTGAGGTCAGTTGGGAAAGAACACGTATTGGTTCTTCATCCTAGTACAGGAATCCGGATTGTCGAACTGTACCCGAGTCAATAGCCGGAGGAGACTGAAGCGATGGCAATCAGCGCTTTGGGGTTGTCTTGGGGCCACGTGTAGATCGCAGTGTATTCGGATATCGGGGATAGTGGTAATGTAGAGAAGTGTACTTGAATTCTTTGGTGGGATCTAAGCTGGTGTTAGGATCGATGAATGATTGGGTTAGAGGTCGAGCGCAGGAGAGCAAGGTGAGATTAGAGCAGAGGAGTACCAGGAGGGCGTAGGACGGTGATCAGCAAGACGACGACGCGAATGGTTGCAGTTAGCGTCGTATGAAAGCAGGAACTAGGTAACTAAGGTGACTACACCGGCCGGTAACAATTGTAAACCGGGTTTGTTAATAGTATAAGTAGGTGAGGAGAAGGAAAAGGGGAGAAAGGGAAAGGTACAGAATATCCTTCTTAGAAAGAGGAGAAGAAGAATACCAAGCATGAATCCCAGACAGTGATCCCTTTTTGAATGCGACATAAGCTTGAGTTTGCCACTTGCGTCCTGGGTGGACTTGCCTGGATTGATTGTGTGAGCCAGGGTGTACAGTAGTTTTGATTTTGAGAGGATCAATGTACTGCTGTACTTCAACACTAATTATGGTGGATCGTGGTTGGCCGCTGAACTGTAGGCTGGAGACTACGTTGGTTCGTAATTACTGTGGTATGTTTAACTTCCTCTCTTATTGTCATAATGCCGATCATTCTCTCCTCTCTCCATCCCTCATCGTTATAATGCCGAGCCACGTTTACCTTTCATCCTCTCTCCTCTCCATCGTCATACCGCCGAGTCCCTTCGTCACTCAAATGCGAACGATCGACTCGATTTTGTCGACTCGACACTACAGCTACTCGGATTCGGGTGACGACACAGCCCATCCCTGTGAGTGTATCAAGAACTTCAAGTTCTTAATACAGCTACAGGGATGGATTCACTCTCATTAGCACAAAAAAGTTGTTCGTGCTAATGAGAGTGAATAATGGGGAAGTTGTCTTTAGCACCGGCTTGGTAAGTGAGTCAGCCAGGTTCTTTTCTACCGTTATCCATGGTAAACGGTAGCATTAAATAATGTCGTAACTCTGTCTGAGTGTGCGGACATCTATCCGGAGTCGTTTTCCCACGGTCTCCCCATCTTTGGCGATGATGTCAAAACCGTCTCACTATCTACAGGCTACGGCATAGTATTTCATCTGCCAAGTATTTTACCGGGTATGCGTAATCGAAACCAAAAATAAGTTCCAGTCTCTCGGCGGCCATCACCGATATGGCGATACGCTGGCACTAGTTACTACCATAATGCAAGATATTACTAGGTATTCATATCCACGACCATCAAAATGATGTACTCCAGTTGGCTCTTCAGTCCGGTGGCGTTGGAAAAACTCGCGTCAATTACTAATACGATCCTAATGATATCCATATCAATTTTTACGGAATCCAGGCCTTGGCTTCTTGTTTCTTTTAGAAACATGGTCGCTTTCTTCAGTGCTTTAATTTCATCCGCGGTTGTTGCTTCAAGTTAGACTGGCGCGCACACATCTGGCCTAACATTTATACCAATATATTGAGCCAGCACTCGTTGGATAGGTAATTCATCCTGGCTATCGATCATCTTCAACTTTTCTATTTTCACCTCTTGGGATATTCGACTGTTTGACCTTGTGGTAGCATTAATCTACAATCCATTTTGGTGCTGTCTCTGGTTCTGGGTGTCGTCGAGTTTAGGCGGTGGACGTATGTAGACGTCTCTTTCTAACTTCGATTGCGATTAAATATACTCCTGCGTTATATCCCTCGTGCAAGTGACGAGCGATGGGATTGAAGCGGCAATGGACATCGCGACTCCTTGCGAGAACCTCTGCACCATCGGTGCCTTGGTCGCTATCATGGACGTCCCTCCATCAGCAAAGTTCTTGGCGATAGGGTGAATCTTCTTCTTCAAATTGCTTCCAACCTTCTTCAGTTGGTCTACACATCTAGATGCAGAGATCCGAGTCGACTTTCCCACTTTAGATCCGTGAACCTTTACGAACGTCCCGTCTTGTATCAGTATCAGTCCTTCCAACTCACACCTGCGTGTTGTTGCAAACGATTTTCCTCCGGGGATCCTTTTCGCACCTTTACCTTACGGAGCTCGTTCGTAAGATCCAAATCATCCTCCTCATCATTTTCACCGCCCGTGCTCAACCATATCTCGTCTCCTTGGCAATCTTCTTTTGGTTCCCCCAGCACTGGCTGTATCCAAGGTTTAACACACGTACTTCTGAATATCTTCCGACTCCTGGGTAGCTACACTGTCACTGTTTTTCCGTCGACCGTAATGTATCTGAAGGCTCCCTCCCAAATCTTCGTAACTGTGAGATATACGAGGACAGGGGATCCAGATGGAAGATCGCGCAGTTTCTGGGAGACTTACTTTGCGTTGGGGATTCCAGGGTAGCACAAATCCAATGCGATCATGAGTTTGGCTTGTTCTTGCTCGACCGTCTTCTCGGATTCTTCTAAGGAATTCTGACGTTGAAGCTGGGTTGGTAATGGTGGCGTCCTGGCTGGACGGGGATGAGTGCCGAACACTAATAACATGGTACATAAACCTTCGGATCCCATAGTCGAGTTATTCGTGTATACCGCCATCTTTAGGCGTTTGTGGTCCGCCACCTCGCCTTTGTCAAAAAACTGACGCAGATTCGTGTACGCGCTCCTAAGTGGTGCTGGTAATTTTCTACTATTCCAATTGGTCACGGCGATTCTATAGGGTCTCCTCTAGCACAATGCCAGAAACTTCTACCTTGGATCTTATTTCCTTCGAAATGTAAGAACTTCCTTGGTCAACGGCTGGGTAGTCGGTCGGACCCATGTGTGATCGGACCCACAATTTTGTTATGGATTTACAAATATCATGAGACGATTGGCTGCTGATGAACTAGGCGGCAGTAAAGTGGGTGGATTCATCTACTACTTGGATGACTGGGTGATTTTCGATGAACATCGTGTCAACTATCACGCGATGGTTGAATCTGAATTACTCCGTACTGACTCTCCAGCTAAATCTATGTTCTAGGCGACTGTTCTTACTGCAGACGTTACAGTCCTCTACAATATTCTCGAGCGCCATTCTGATATCCATGGATAGCTTCTTCTTGTTGGCCCTCTGAAGGAGATTCTGGGTCACAACTATGGACGGGTGTCCGAAGTTTCTGTGGACTTTACTTATGTCGTCCTCTGTATACATCACATAAGGGGTGTTGTCTGTATTCCATCTGTGGACGAAGAGATAGTCCTACAGGTTAATTGGTTGGCGGAGGTGTCCTATGTATAAGTATTTATCCTGTAGGCTCAGGTTAGGACGTTCTACAACACGTCACGATTTGACAATAATATGGGCACGTCCTCCTTCACTACAAAGAATGAAACGTCATATTAGGCCGAGGTTTGGGAAGGTACTTTGGATGATAGATTCTCCCATTACTTCCCAGTCGCCGCCGAGACTTTTCAGGCTTTTCGTTTTAGAGAGTCTCGTCGTGGTCTTTCTTCTGAATTCTTTTTGGTAAGCTAAATATTGTTCTGTGTATATGACTTACCATATGTTGCATCCGGTATCCAGATTCCCACCCTTGAACCCCGAATCATATTTCTTACTTAGTTGGTCTTTCTTCCTCCTTAGCGCATTCTTCATGTCACCGTAGCGTGTATTACTGTGGATAACCCGTTGTTGATGAATGATTTATAGATCCTTGTGGCGTCTTCAACGGCCATCAAAAACATCTCTGGGTCGTCGTCCTCTTCATCCCGCACCCATTTCACCTATTCGCTGCCGTCATCATCGGATTGCCATTGCCATTAGGACAACTACTGCCAGTTCTTCCACAGTTAAAAGATCCTGAGAGTATTTTGATTTTAGACTTCCCACTGCCGTAGTAACTTTCTTGCCGATGTGCCTGACATTTGCCCTATGATCCTCGCCGCCCACAAAACTTCCCTTCACTCCCCTCACCCACTGTGGGCTCAGACTACGAGGTACTTTTCTGACATCAGTTCTTCTGTTTATGTTCCCTCTTGGGCTTGGCGTCCATGGAAGATTTGTGGTACACCTCGCTTCTCTCCGAACGTCTTCTAAAGCGAGTGATTCATCTGGGGATCCCCACATTCAACAATGCATGCCGAATTAGTGCCGGCCGATCGTGGTTTATATGACAGCTGGTTCACAATCAGGTTCACTGCCTGCTGACCGATTCGGGGCAAGCGGTCAAGGAGGGAATTCAGGATGGAGGGTACATTAAAGACGGTGATCAGACTGTCGCGCATAAATAGATTGGTATGGTAATTAACGTCCAATTGGTTCTGCATTGCCATTAGGTCTGCTATGAACTTCCTGAAAATTGTGGCTTTGGATCCCGATGGGCTTCCTACCATAGCGGCTCATATTGTCATGGATTTATACTGTCCCAGGATTCGTGCCCTCCTATCGTCGCTATTGCACCATTTTCGCAGCATGGAGAATGCTACGTTGTGATCCTTACAACCTTTAATGTGCTTGGAGTAGTAGTTGACGGAGTTTTCGTCGAGCGTCACTGGGATGCACTTTAATTTCTCCTCTACGGTCATCTTGCACATTGCTGACAGAGTGTCGAAGATGTTTATGCAGTTATTAAAATCCTCATCCCAGATTTCTCCGCAAATTGGTTTCCTGTTGAACTTGCGCATTGATCTATTTATTCCCAACCATCTTGCTGTCATCGGTTGGCCTCTTGTAGTCGTCTTCCTTCTCTCTGGGTGGGTCATGTTCTGTCTTCATCCCTCTCAACCCTCTTCGATCGAATCTTGTATCGCCAACCTGCTTCCTCCTACCCGGGTTTTCATTAGTATTATCATCATCTGGGGCACCATTGGGTGGATTGCTGACCTTCTTCTTTTCTTCCTCCTTGGTCTTGGATACATCGTTGATGGTCAGCGATATAGGTGATTTGATGATTAATTGAATTTTGCCTGGATGTACATAAGGTTCCCTTAATTCCTTTAGCAGGATGTTGGGTTCGCCTGGAATTATTGCTTTCTTCTGGATTAGGACTGGGGTATCTATTAGCGATGGTACGCTCTATTTCTACAGGTGTTCTTCTATATACAGAACTTCAATCAGATCTTAGGCCATGTTCACCTTCCTCTCCTCTAAACATACAAGCCTCCCTTTGTAAGCAATTTTGTACATTTTGACAGGTGTGTCCTTGTTCAGTTCTTTCTGCTGTGCGGGCTGAAAGACACAATGAACTCTATCCAAAGATATTCAGACTCGAACTCTATTTTCCTGAACTTGCTCAGAAGTTCTTCCCCGACCCTTGGAAGCTCACTGACGTACCTGTGCCTATCGGCCTCAGTCGCGGTTGGTGCGAGCGGTTCGGTGTTCTCCATGATTATTGGGATATGCGTTCTGGTATTTTTCTCCCTGGGCCTTATTTGGGTAATCAGTTGGATTACTTGGAATTGATTCCGTGTTGGATGGAATTGGGGGGAATGAGGCTCGAGGCGAATGTCCTCGTGGCTGCCCGTATTTCTATCGTTTCCAGGAGATGTGGACGATTCTGGCCTCGCTGGTGAAGATTGGTGGGGTACAGAAGGTGGGTTTCCTGCCGGCTTATCATATGATTCAACGCGAGTATCCCTATTATGTTCGCGATTTCCACTTTGATCTCTTCCTCTTGAACGTTCTCCTCTTGGATGTGACTGAGTCTTCCTCTGATCGGATCGTGGTTGAGTTTGAACTGTCGAAAAAGTTGGTATCATAGGGCTACTTCTTTGTTTAATTGGTAAAACTAAGTAAATTATAAGTAAGTATGTGTGTGGAGATATGGCTACTTCAGTAGTTTTATTCGGGTTCTCTGTTCGATGGAAGGGCGATCTCACGGATAGCCCTTGTCCGATTATTAGTCTTCGCGGGATATCGATCAGAATGATACTGTAATGTCCTTCTCTCAGCTCTTCTCGCAGCACGCGTGCTCCGTGTCGCGGAGCACGCGTGAGGAACACTTGAATACTGAATCAGGGGTTACTCTGTTCAGAGCGTGTGTGGTGGTTCCGGTTTACCTTCCCCTTCTGTTATTGACTGTTACGTTCTATCGTTTGGCTGGTGACAGGTGTATATGTTCTCTGCTTGTCTAATGTCTCCTTTTTTTGTATTCTTGGTGTTAATGAAAATATTGAGGTTAAATAGTAAATGTAGATGAATACAGGATAGGTTTGGTCATGGAATCTCGGACGGCCGCTGTTATAATTCAATGAATTGAAATGACATTGTTCTAATTCAAAATTTTAGAGATTAGGTCAAACAGTGGTGCATATTTGTAGTTTGTACACGTGTGGTGAGTCATCATCAAGTCATGCTAGGTGGTCGGGTTTGAATTTTTCATGCTATATGTGCATGCGTGTATTGCTATGGGATTATGATGTGTATGCCTGATTCAGTACCGTTCATTTCTCATGGGTGTGAGTTTCGTCCTGTATTTAAGGTAATGCTGGGTGTTATTGCGTGATATTTTCCACGTGTGAGTTTCCTCTTGCATACGGTGTAATGTTGTACTGTTTCGTGTATCTTTCCACGTGTGAGTTTCCTCTTGCATATAGAGTAATGTTGTACTTTATTGCGTTCACGTTTCTGCACGTGTGTAGGGTACAGTATTGTTCGCTGAGTTTTTGACGCACTTTTTACACTTTTTTCGCAATTAGTACTCGGTCCTGTGTTATCAGATATTTACCCGTTTGCCTTTTCTGCCGCGGTTTCCACACTCGTTCTTCAACAGGTTTCATCCTTCTTGTTCTTGATGATTTATCATTCCTCTTTTCTGACCCCGTTTCAACAACCGTTGCCGTGGTCGCCGGTTCCGCTTTTCAGCGTCATCCCTCATCGTAACCTCACTGTTGCCTCACCTCAATTCTCGTCGTAATTCTCATCTAGTTCCTGTCGTCATTCTCACCTTTCTAGTTGTCATAACCTTCGTTTTGCTCTCCTCACCCATCCTCTTTCATCGTCCTGATGTCGAGTCCCGTTCTACTCTCTCGTCCTCTCTTCTTTCTGATCCTCTCTCCTCTTTCATCTTCATAATGGTCGTTCATTCTCTACTTTCCCTTTCTCTCTCATCGTCATAATGCCGATCATTCTCTCCTCGCTCCCCCTCTTTCATCGTTACAATTCCAAGTTATTTTTTACCCTCCCATCATCTCTTCTCTCCATCGTCATATCGTCGAAACTCTTTAGTCACTCGAACACGAATGATCGATTAGATTTTGTCAAATAGACAGTTGTTCGGAATGTAGAACAGGTCTGACAACTTTCTGTCGACGAAGCTTGGTTGCGAACATGCATCAGACCTATTGGCGTAAAATCAATGAAGAGGGAAGGCATGTTGAATCGAAATTGGGATGCGACTAATAAATCTATGGAAGGAATCCGATCTGAAATTAGGAAAACAAACAAGATAATGACACATTTGGATTCCAGGAAAGAATGTACATCACAATTGGACCGCATATGTACTGTACTGTACTTTTAACCGAATGGATGAGATTAATACAAGAAACTTGTTAACAATATCAGATGCTTGGATGGAGTAGCTTCAGACGTAAATTAGTTGGCGTTTAGGTTTGTTATAATACGGATCAAGCAAGTTGAGTTGCGGATGTATTCTGCCCTGTCTTTACCTAATTGAGAAACCGTATGGCAATGTAGGTGATATTATTAGATGTGTAGGTTGAATTATGACTGCAGTACCGCAGTGGTGGGAGATTGTTCCAATAAATTTAAGTCGAGTTGTACAACTGTGTGTTGTACGCCACTAGATCCGCTTGTAAACGGAAATGCTCGCCCGTGCTATGTGAAACGCATATATCTCATTAATATGTGTTCTGCTTCATCGTCAATGTATGGATAAGCGCAAAAGATACAGCGGCCATGTTTGAGCTGTACAATAACGGTTTCTCCTTCGGTTGAAATATATCGGAATTGTCCCTCCCACACTTTGGTCGTGATACTATAGACCAAAACGGGGAATCATACAGGGATATGCAGCAACTTCTGGGACATTTATCTCCCCTTTGGAGCTGACGAGTGTTTCAGGGAAAAATCTATTCGTCGTCTTGTCAGTTATTTTACGACTGCGACCTTGGCTTTCTCAATCGAAGGTTGGCGCTCCAGTTTGGGGGAAGGGGGTTTCATCCGAGCGGGGCGGGGTATGGCGCTAAAGATGAGCATCATGGGACACAACCCTTCTGGTACCATGGTAGCGTTGAAGGAGTAGACGGCCATTTTTAGGCAGTCTTCGTCAGAGTAATCGTTCCTTCCTAGCGATTCACGTAAATTATTATACGCGGCGCGAAGCGGGACGTGGTAAAGCTCAACGATCCCAATCGATCCTGGAGTTTCAATGGGTGCCTCTTCTAATATAATTCCTGTAGCGTCGGCCTTGCACCGCATCTCATGTATATACGCCGTTCCTTGGTCGACAGAGAGGTAGTCGGGCGAGCCCATATAGGAATAGATCCAAAGTCTTGAAGTTGATTTCTATATCTCATCTGTCGACTGGTTCTTCAAGAAGGACGCTGCTGAAAAATGCGTACTTTCATCCACGAGATGGATGACAGGACGATTATGTAAAAACATGGTGTCTACGACAACTATGTGATTGAAATGTATGTGTTTCGTGCCTATCGTTATTTTGAAGCGGCGTGGGGGTGATTTATTGATTCTACAGATTTTACAACCCAGCGATCTTCTTGAGCTCTGTCAGGACTCCTTTCCGTAGTTTCCCCGAGTTTTCTCGTTTCAACATCTTGTACGTTGAACTTATGCTGGGGTGACCGAAACCTCGGTTGGCCGAAACCTCGGTGGATCCGTGTTGATTCTTGTTCCGTATATAGGACAATCTGTATGGAATCTGCTGTCTATTTATGCACCAGAAAATAGTTTTCAAGCGATAGCGGCTGCTTTAGATCTCCTATATACATATATTGGTCTTGTAGGCTAATTTCCAGTCCGTTGATTATCATGTCTCGATTGGAAAGGAGACATGGTACGTCCTCCCGAATAACTGCGAAATCTACATCGATAATTAGCTCTAGATTTTTGAAGAGAATCTGTATTGTTGCTTCTCCAAGTACGTTACTCTTTCCCCCAATACCCTTTGGGCACTTTTTTTGTGGCCTTAATTGGATTTTCTTCTCAAACTCACGTTTGTATGCTTGATACTACATCTTTCCCATTACAGATTTTCGGTTGGCCGCTGTTTCTATCGTGACACCTTTGAACTTGGGCCCTGTTTCGTCCTTCAATTGATTGATCATCACTAGAAACGCAGAAACCAAATCACCGTCGTGCGTCCTTCTATGGAAATAAGAATCATTAGATAACGCCTTCTATACGGTGGTCGCATCGGGTCTTGCCATAAATACCATATCCCCATCCATTCCATCATCATCTTCAACCCATCTCACGTCATCATCCGTCATTTCGGAATCCATCTCATCGCCAATTTCTATCATGTCCTTTACAAATGCTAAGTCATAAACCGTCACCATAGCTTCGGGGTATTTATATTTGAGCTTATCTATGGAAGTGGTGACTTACTCTCTCTTGTGGCGGGTGTTTGCCATGTGTTCGGCACTAAAGACAAATCATGCTTTTACTACCTTCATCCACGCGGGGCTGAGTCTTCGCTGCTGGTATTATTTTCCAGATTGATTCGGGGCATTACGTGATGATTAATGGTTACTTGCCCATGGATTCTTAATTGGGTTTCTAGACTGACCTCCGTATGACTTTCGCAGGGAATAGTGTGCTTCATCTGGTCGCTCTTCTGATACACATCCTGAACTTCTCCTGACGTCCGAGGTTTATCGCTAAGCTGGTTGGCGATCCTATTGACGGCCTGTTGGGACGGTGGAGGAAGCCTGTCTCGAAAAGTGGCTTGTATCGCGGATATGTCTATTGCAGTGAGCAGACGGTCACGAAAAAATGGTTATCGTGGTAGGTCGTCTACAATTGGTTCTGGAGTGCCATTAACTTTGCTACAAAGTTCCGAAACACCGTAATTTATGATTCCTCTTACTGTTCAGACATATCGGCGGTGAGTGTCATCGACTGCCAATTTGTCAATATTCTAGAATTACGGTCGTCCCTGTTATGGCAATCGAGGAGGAGGTCCATGGCTGCGAAGAAGTCACAACAGCCCCTTAAATTACTTTCATAATAGTTAAGGGCATCGCCTGTCAGCATGACTGGGACTGCTTTGAGCTTTTTCTCCAGTGTGACCTCACACATAGTCGATAGCGTTTCTAATATGCTAATGCGCCCATCCAAATCCTCATCCCAACTACCAGAAAATGTGGGATTCCCAATGAATGCTCGCATTAGCCAGTTCATACCAATTCGATTCTTGTCATCCCCATAATTTCCACCTTTGGGCCCGGAATGATATTGCTCATTTATTCTACCTGGCTCTTCTTTTGGAACCTTTTCCTCCTTACTCCATCTTCTTCTATCTCTTCCCTCGCCTTCTTCGTCCGAGCTCCCTTCATCGCTTCGCGGATTATCGCCTTGGGCCTCCTTTAATTATTTATCTTCTTTTGTCGGTAAGCCTTTTACTTGGTCATTATGGAGAGGTGGGGGTGGTGGTTTTTGTGGCATCACGTTAGTTGTGGATGGATGCACGTAAGGAAATTTGAAATTCATCCGATATTTATCTGCATCTGTAGTTTTGCAGGCCTGTGGCGGAGGGTAACTTGGTATAGGGGTGCCTTTTTCTGTACCGAAAGTGTTGCTTATGTGGCCTTCTCCATATAGAATATCGATCAGCGTTAATGTCTTACAGACACGGCCACCTTTCTTAAAAAATACGTCTCTTTCCAGAAGGAACTCCGCCCACTTGACCAAGGTCGTTCTGTCCCAAGATTTTATAGTATGGGGTCTGAACGAAGTTATGAATTCGAACCATATATCCTTCCCTCGCAGATTGATGGATTGATGGGTATCCAGAATCTCCAGACCGTATGCTTGGAGTGTCCTTTGGTGTTCTTGTTTCTCATCTGGTGATGCGTCAGTAGAGATAGTATCTGGGTCATCTGCAACGTTTGGGTAAAGTCTGACATCGTCCTTATTTTCTGTACCATTCACTTGCTGTTAAATTTGGCTACTAGTTGGGATAGAACCAGCTGCCGTCTCGCAGGACGATGTCCACGGTTCGGTACCCGATTTTAATTGTGGGTCTGGTTCTGGTGGAAATGGTGGTATCGGTTCCTTCTCTATTATGGGAGTGATTTCGTCTTCAATACCAGGGCTTGGTGTATTCCCATGCAAACGGCTGGATGACCTTTCTCCATTTTTACTTCTCTGCCCCATGTTTCTTCTGTTTCTTGATGGCTGAGTCATTCTTCTGCCGGCGGAAGTTTAAACTGTCGAAGTAGACAGTAAGTAAATAAAGCCAAACTTTATTGAGGAAAACCAAAGTAATAAAAGTAAGAATAGTAATAGCAATAGTAAATAGAAATAGAAAGCATAGTAATAGAAATTGTCAGTATCCGGATAGTAGTCTGACGGGATAGCCGCGACTCGTGATGTCTCGGTTGTCACTGTAATCCTGATACGATATAGTATCGTTGCAGATATCGAGTCGAGGATGATTTAGTAACATGTTCAACTGGGGGAGTTGGGGTGATCAAAGCACGCGGCGGGTGCACGTGGGAATCACTCTGCCTTCCAACGCC